>JBAMIH010000153.1:0-65273 GCA_038501795.1 Pseudopleuronectes americanus
AGGTCTGTTGGTTTTGTTTTTTGTTTTGCGTTGTTTGTGGTTGGTGTTGTGTGGGGTTTTGGGTTGTTTTTTTGAGGGTGGTGTAAGTTGTATTGTGGGGGAATATGTTTGGTTAATGAGTAGTATGAGGTGCGGTATAGTCATCTCAGTGTGGGAAGTTTAGGGGGAGAGGAAGCGTAGAAAGTAGTATTAGAAAAGGGGGGTTAAGGAATTGGGGGGATGATGGTTAAATATAGATAGTGATAAGAGTGAATGGTGTGTGTAGAGGGTTAAATAAAGGATAAGATAGGTGTAATGAGGTGGGGGGGAGAGGGGGGAAGGGGGAGGGAGGGTGGTTGTGTGAGAGGGTTGGTTGGTGGTTTGGGTGTGTTTGAAGATGGGGGTTGGGATGGTGTGAGGGAGGATGAATTGTGAGTGGTGGATGAGAATGTAAATGCTTGGATGAGGCTAGGGGGATAGGGATTTGTGAGGTTTATTGTGGGTGGGGAGGGTGTTTATGGTGGTGGTAATTGAGTGTTGGTGGGGGGGGGGGGGTGTGGTGGGGGGTGAGGATGGTGGTGTCTGGGGGGGTGATGTTGATATTGATAGAGAAAATAAGAATATGGGTTTATTTGGGTATGGTAGTTTTGGCTGGATTTGTGGGGGTTAAGTATGGTTTGGGGTTTTGTGTGAGTTTAGTTAGGGTAGGTAGTTTGTTAAGGTATTGGTTTTGGTGTTATAATAGGTTGTATGGGGTTGGGGGGTGGTTGTTTTGTAGGATGAGTGGGTATTGTGATAGTGGTTGGTAGGATGGTTAGGGGGGTGATAGAGGGTAGGGTTGAGTTTTGTGTGTGGGGGGAATTGGAATGGGGTAGGTGTTGGTTCTAGGTGGTGGTATAAGAGAGAAGATGGTAGGTAGTATGAGTAGAGAGAGAAGATTAGCATAGAGAGATAGAGAGAGAGAGATATAATGAGAGCGGTGGATGAGAGAGATAAGAGAGTAGATATGGTGAGGATGTTGGGGTTGGAGAGGAGAGGGGGGAATAGTAGTAAAAGGGTGTTTGTTTAAGGTAATGGGAATTAAGATGATAAGTGAGGTTGAAAGGTGATGGGGGGGGGGGGGTGGAGGGTAGAGTGGAGGGGATAGGTAAGTGAAGAAAGGTAGGAAGGGGAGTGACTAAAGAGTTTAAGAAGGATGTTAAAAAAGATGAATGAAGGTAGTATGAAATAGAATTTTGGGGGTGGGATTAAGTGGTATGGGGGTGGGGTCGTGGGGTGGGAGAAATGTATAAGAGGATGTGGGGAGAGTGTGTATAGGAAGAGGAGAGGGGGAGGTTGAGAGGGAAGAGGGAAGTATTTAAGATGGGGGGTAATGATGGTATATGAATGTTACAAGGAATTATGGGGGAAGTGGAAGAGGGGGGAAGATGGGAGAATATGGGGGAGGAGGATGGGTGGAAAGTATGGAATTAGGGATTATGAGTATAAGTAATGTATGTAGGTTGATGGATTGAAGAAATGGGTTTGTAGTGTTGGGTTTTATTGTTTTGTTGGATAGTGAGAGAAGAGATATGGAAATATTGATGGGGGGGGTTGGTGATAGTGTAAAAGGGTTGTTTTGGGTATAGGGAAGAATATGAAAAGGAAGAATTAAGAGTAATGAAAGATGGGATGAGGGAGAGGAGGATTACCAGGTATAACATTCGGCCATGGTGATGGACGACTTCGAGGAGAGAAGGAACGCCGACGAGTCGCGGATCACGTTCCTCAAAGGAGAGAAGGTAGAATCATCTGTTTATCTGTTGTCTTGTTTATCTGTTGTTGATTTTTATTTGCTCATTAAAATGTGTTTTTGTTGCTTCCAGGTGAAGAACTGCTCGGTCCACATCAACGACGACTCAGTGTTCGAGCCGGAGGAGGAGTTCCAGGTGCATCTTGGGACGCCGCTGGGCGACCACTGGAGCGGCGCCATGGTGGGCGCGAGCGACATCGTCACCATCACCATCACAAACGATGAAGATGGTAAGCAGAAGGCACAGCTGTGATAGAATCCCACTGAGTGACGGTGGTCTTACGTCACCACCAGGGGGCAGCGCTGTGACTTCTTCTCGTCTCCTCCTGCAGCTCCCACCATCGAGTTCGAGCAGGCGTCCTATCAGGTGAGAGAACCTCCCGGGCCGGACGGGATCGAGGTGCTGAACATCAAGGTGGTGCGGGGGGGGCGACCTGGACCGGACCTCCAAGATCCGCTGCAGCACCCGGGACGGGTCGGCCCAGTCCGGCGTCGACTACAACCCCAAGAGCCGGGTTCTGAAGTTCCCCCCCCGGTCAGTGCTGCAGACCCTCGGGTGACAGACGGGAAGAAAAAAATCTGATTCACGAACACGTCACGAATCGTCTGGTTTCTTTGTCTCGTAGGGATGGACCACATCCTGTTCAAGGTGGAGATCCTGTCCAATGAGGACAGGGAGTGGCACGAGTCCTTCTCATTGGTCCTCGGCCCCGATGACCCTGTGGAGGCGGTGCTGGGGGAGATCACTACGGCGACCGTGACCATTCTGGACCAGGAAGCTGCCGGCAGCCTCATCCTCCCTGCCACACCCATCGTAAGAAACCGTCAACACAAGTACTCACACTCTCAGGCCCCATTTTACGTCTGTTTAATAATATGTACACAAAACAACACAACGATACAAATCGAGGAGAAGAAGCTCGTACAAGGAGATATTTCACTTTTTTTTGAAGAGACGATATTAGTTTGTTTCCTGCAGCTCCGACAGCCAAACATATTTTTAACCATCAGATCCGACACAGCAAGAAACATCAAACCCCTCCCCTCTAATGCATATTCAGTAACTGTGTTTTCCTTCAGGCTGTTGTTTACAGCTTTTACATTATAAATGCATTTGAGAGGCTTCGTTCCTTTTTCCGTTCAAATATTAAATGCTGAGTGATTTTACACTAAACGTCTTTTAGAGCCTCATCAGGAGACTCCTCTCTCCCTGGACCCTCCTCATTAAACATCACTCCTCCCTCCTCCTCCCTCCCTCCAGGTGGTCTCGCTCGCCGACTACGACCACGTGGCCGAGGTGACGAAGGAGGGCAGTAAGAAGACGCCCTCCCCGGGTTACCCTCTGGTGTGCGTCACCCCCTGTGACCCCCACTACCCCAAGTTCTCCGTGATGAAGGAGCGCTGCGAGGAGGCCGGCATCAACCAGACGCAGGTCCACTTCTCCTGGGAGGTGGCGGCGCCCACCGACACCAACGGAGCCCGCTCGCCCTTCGAGACGGTCACAGACACCACGCCCTACACCGGCGTCAACCACATGGTGAGTGTGTAACTATATGAGTGTGTGTGTGTATTTGTATATATTCTGGATATGTTTTTATAGGTACATGTGTGTGTCTTCCAGGTCCTGGACAGTATTTACTTCAGCCGCCGTTTCCACGTGCGCTGTGTGGCTCAGGCCAGAGATAAGTCGGGTCACCTCGGGACGCCGCTGAGGAGCAACATCGCCACCATCGGCACCGAGGGCTCCATCTGCCACACGCCTGTTACCACGGGAACCGCCAGGGGCTTCCAGGCTCAGTCCTTCATCGCCACGCTCAAGTACCTGGACGTGAAGCACAAGGAGCATCCCAACCGGTAGGAGCAACCAGAAAACATCTTCTCCAGAACGTTTTTTATTCATCATTAACCTGGATGTTCTCTGTGTAGAATCCACATCTCGGTGCAGATCCCCCACCAGGACGGCATGCTCCCCCTGGTGTCCACCATGCCTCTGCACAACCTGCACTTCCTGCTGTCGGAGTCCATCTACAGGCAGCAGCACGTTTGCTCCAACCTGGTGACCCTCAAAGACCTGGAGGGGCTGTCCGGTGCGTCGCTGACACGCAACACAACAAACACACACATGACCTATTATCTAGACACATCAGAAAACCCTCTGAGAACCAAACAGGAGATTAAACAAAGGCTCATTTTACGTTTAAATCATCCTGCGGTTCCACAGTGTTTCACATTCCATGACACCATGACACTAACTGTCCCCCACCCTTTCAGAGACGGGCTTCCTGGACGACGTGTCCTACGACAGCATCTCTCTAGGGCCGGGCTACGACCGCCCGTACCAGTTCAACCCCAACGTCCGGCAGACCAAGAGCATCCAGCTCTACAAGCACCTGAACCTGAAGAGCTGCATCTGGACCTTCGACGCCTACTACGACATGACCGAGCTCATCGACGTGTGCGGGGGATCGGTCACCGCCGACTTCCAGGTACTAACTGATGATGGGTGGTTAAAACACGGGTATTAACTAGGCTGAAAAACATGTAGATGGATATTTAATATGATATAGAAGCAGAACTCAACATCTAGATCCAACATTAAGTCGTGCGGTTGCTCCTCCAGGTCCGGGACTCGGCTCAGTCCTTCCTGACGGTGCAGGTTCCGCTCTACGTGTCCTACATCTACGTGACGGCCCCACGAGGCTGGGCGTCTCTGGAGCATCACACTGAGATGGAGTTCTCCTTCTTCTACGACACCGTGCTCTGGAGGACAGGTCAGAGCCAAGTTGTTTTTTATATCATCAAATAACCAATAAAACCCAATCTTATGTAGAGATGCATTTGATCCCTGTTTGCAAACACCCACCACCCGACATGAAACCATCGTTGTCTCACGTCTGCAGGAATCCAGACGGACAGCGTCCTCTCAGCCCGACTCCAGATCATCAGGATCTACATCAGAGAGGACGGACGACTCGTGATCGAGTTCAAGACCCACGCCAAATTCAGAGGTCGGCTCCGAGGAGAACTCTCAGACTCTTATATCCCCCCCAGACACTCTTTTCCTTCGTCTAACTGTCCGTCCATGTGTCCCCCTCCTCCAGGTCAGTTTGTCCCCAGAGCACCACACCCTCCCCGGACACAAGTCCCACCTGATGGCGCCCGACCACCTGGGGGGCATCGAGTTCGACATGCAGCTGCTGTGGAGCGCCCAGACCTTTGACTCCCCGTACCAGCTGTGGAGGGCCACCAGCTCCTACAGCAGGTCAGTGCAACCACACACGGCTGCAGCCAGGGGGCGCTGATGTCATCTGGAAGCTGGCTAAGATTATTTCTTTAGTTCTTTAGATAAGCTTGACGACTGACAGAGAAAATGGAGATGGATTCATGAAGGGCATCAGAAAACCCTTTACCTGTGCAGTAATCCTCCTGTCCTGATGTTTACCCTTCAACAGGAAGGACTATTCTGGAGAGTACACCGTCTTCCTGATCCCCTGCACCGTCCAGCCCACTCAGCCGTGGATCGACCCCGGGGACAAAGCTCTGTCCTGCACGGCCCACGCTCCGGAGAAGTATGTCCCCCTGCACAAGACCAGCTGTGTAGAGATAAAACACACAAAACCACGGCTGTAACGTGATTGTGTCGCACTCTGTAAGGTTCCTGGTGCCGATCGCCTTCCAGCAGACCAACAGGCCCGTCCCGGTGGTGTACTCCCTCAACACGGAGTTTCAGCTGTGCAACAACGAGAAGGTCTTCATGATGGACCCGGCCAACGCCGACGTGTCCATGGCGGAGATGGACTACAAGGGAGCGTTCTCCATGGGTACGGCAAGAAGTTCAAACGCTCCTCATACAGACATTTAGGTTTCTGCCTCTCACTGGAAGAGAAAAGGCCCAGGCAGATGTATCTGAGGAATGAAGAGTGTGGAGGTTTAGAAGTTTAGTTTTATATAGATTTGAAGATTAGTGCAGCTTTGACACTGTGACACTGCAAGGTCCAAGAAGTTTTGGAACACTAGGTGGCGTTATGAGCAGTGTTCAACATTCTGTCTTGGAATTTGCATATAGTCCCACATTCCTTTTAAACATCAGATATGTGACATCTTCAAAGACACACATAAAGTGCTTTAGGTTGAACAGAATGACTCGTTCTCAAACAGGAATGTAAATGTAAAAGAATCTCATTGTTGAACAGTATTTGGCCTCGATGATGTTAAGTGTCGAGAATGTCGATTCACAACTGATGTGGAGCCACGGACCTGTTCCTCCAGGCTGAAGTCATCAAAACGATCCATAGAGGGATAGAACAGTCGTGTAATTCAGTTTACAGCTCAAACAGCAGATTTAATTGTGATTTATCACTTTAAAGATTTGTTCGATTTTAGTTTTGGAAGAACAAACTTTTAGTAGATCTCCTTCCTCCTATTTTCATTAAAAGAAATTAATGATTATTTTACTTCAGAAAAGATGAATACAATGTTCTGTTCCTATATTCATTCTGTGATACTGAATGAACCTTAGAAAACCATGACCTCATTAAAGTGACAGATGTCTTTTATGAAAACCCTTTCCCTCTGTCGCCCCCTGCAGGTCAGACCATGTACGGCCGGGTGCTGTGGAACCCTGAGCAGAACCTGAACGCGGCCTACAAGCTGCAGCTGGAGAAGGTCTACCTCTGCACCGGCAGGGACGGACACGTCCCCTTCTTCGACCCCACGGGGACGCTGTACAACGAGGGGCCTCAGTACGGCTGCATCCAGCCCAACAAGCACCTGAAGCATCGCTTCCTGCTGCTGGTACACACACTCTCCTCTGGACTGTGACGCAACTGCACCAGATGTTTATAGTTTCACCTGCTGCACCGTGTGAATCCTGATGTTGTTTCAGTCACTGATCTTCTTCCACATGCAAATCTTCTCTACTCTCTATTTTCCTGCATTTACAGTAGATTACATGACCTTTATAAACTATGCTACAGTAGTTATTTACTCTAAAAGTTAAATTACAAACTCCTCAACCTTATGGTCCTTCATTTTTTCATTTTAATATATTCTCTCTCTTTTCGCTGCAGGATCGTAAACAACCGGACGTGTGCGACAACTACTTCCACGATGTTCCCTTCGAGGCTAACTTCGCCTCGGACATCGTGGAGCTGCAGCCGGTGGCCGCCATGCCGGGGGTGGACGGCTTCACCATGAAGGTCGACGCCCTCTACAAGGTGCGTGGAGTCGCCTGTCAACAGAAACTATACTTTGGATAAAGAATGAAAGTAGACGTTAGAACAAATATAGAAAAACTGAATCCAATCTCATATTTCATCAGATTTGATGAAACGAGTTGGATTTCAAATCATGATTTTGTTGTTTTATTCGTTAGTCTTATGTGATTAACGTTTAGTAATTTATAGATCTTGTTATCATAACAAAGAACAGTAAGTTAGTTGTGTGTGTGTGTCATTGGAATCAACAGTGTAAGATGTACATGTGAGTAGTGTGCACGTGGGCGCATGAAAACAAAATATATTAGCAAAAGAACAAACTGAGACTCTAACAACCGATTGATTGGCAGGTGGAGGCGGGGCACCAGTGGTACCTGCAGGTGATCTATGTGATCAGCCCGGAGTCGCGCTCCAGCCCCCGGATCCAGCGCTCGCTGACCTACCAGCTGAGCCGGCCCAGACGGGACCTGGTGGACCGCAGCGGGCGCCTGACGCTGGACGAGTCGCTGATCTACGACAACGAGGGCGACCAGGTGAAGAACGGCACCAACATGAAGTCGCTCCGCCTGGAGGCCGGCCCCGCCCCCAGCTTCAACGCGCACGTGGGCAGCTCGGTGGGCGGGGGCGTGGCCGCCGTCACCATGCTGGTGCTGGTGCTGCTGGCCTCCTGCTTCCTGTTCGCCCGCTGCCGCCGCGCCGCCAAGCAGAAGAAGAAGAGCCAGAGCGCGGCCAAGGCCTACGAGGAGTACCCGCTCAACACCAAGGTGGAGGTGTGCATGGACAAGTGTGTGGAGAAGAACTTCAGCTCCAAACACTGCACGGTGAGGAACGTCAACATCCTCAACCGCAACCAGGACGCCAACAACAGCAAGGCCAAGGTCAAACAGGTCAACCTGGAGGTCAAACTCCACAACAACCTCAGCGACGGCACGGAGGTCTGAAACACTGATGACGAGGAAGAGGAGGAGGAGCAAGTAGAAATATATAAGAAAAAAGGTATTTTCTAAAGGAGAGTTTGTACTTTACGGAGCGAGATGTTTGTTAATGTATTTTTATACCACTTTGAAAAAGGGAAGAGTGTGAAGCACAGATGGCCACGCTGCATTTTAACCATTTCACAACTGGGCTACCTCAGGAATCCACAACCCGCCGAGCTGCACGACGGCAGAGTCACCCTCATCCGAACCCGTCGCTCTCTTCATCAAACCCCTCTAGCTTCTTCTGAGTGAAACTGTCAATCACATGGTGCTGCTGCCTGAGGCCGAGAGAGAGAGAGAGAGAGAGAAAAGATAAAGGACGAACGAGGCCTTTTCAAGTGCAATTAACGCCATTAAACGTCTTTCAAATCTCATGAGCTGCAGCTTTTATTTGCATTTACTTTAAACGTGTCTTTCATGCCTTACTCCGACAGCTGCCAATATTAAGTGCCATGCAGTATTTCTCCTCATGAATTCCATCCAAAGTGTCCGAGAGCGAGAGGTGCTGAGTTGTTGGTTCGGATCCCGTCCACATGACTGAGAGTTTTTAGCCTTATCACTGAAATTAACCACTTTTTAAATGATGTATTTTGTAATAGACGTGTACATCCTCCCAAAGACACAGAATCCCTCACTTCTTTTTATTTACACCCCCCACATGTATTATTTGTATTATCTTACTCTCTTATGATGTATTATTGTTACACTACTGATGATGTTAAGACTACTGGTATAAAGTGTATGACACTGGTTGGAGAGCAACAAAAAAAATAAAAACTCACCTTGTGTGAGACGGCTCTCTCTCTCCATTGGTCCCCTTAGACCCCGCCCCCTGTCTTCTTCTTTTTTTCAACTGCGTGCCTATCAGACGATATCGGAATGGGGAATTCTGGGGAATAAAACATTATATATTTTTGGTGCTATCATTTTGTGGAGAATAACTATGATGCTATCAATACGATGCCTGTAATTGGTGCCTTTTTTTTGGTAATAAAAAAGAAACAAAACCCTTGATTGTTCTGTTTTTATTGGTCATTACAGTTTTTCTCAATTGCTTTGGCTCATTTCACGTAACCGAAATAACATTCTCAGAGCTCTAAGTGCAATTGGTAAAATAGTCCATATGGTTCAGCACAACTACATAGATCACCTTCAAAAGGTCATATCTCACCCAAAACAGTTAACTCAAGTTTCAAAACCAAATCATTTTCTCATATAAATAGTCAGTGCCCCCAAAATGAAAAGTTCCTTCTCGATTGCTGTGGCTCATCATCAAAATAACATAGATGGTTCAGCAAAACTCCATGGCACGCCTGCAAAAGGTCATATCTCTCCCAAAACAGCCAACTCATCAGTCAAAACTAAATCATTTTCTCCAACAAATAGTCAGTGCCCCCAAAATGAAAAGTCCCTTTGGCATTGTTTAAACACTACAGGTCAAAATGTTTAGATGTTTTGTCAGTATGGCAGTGGACCATAGAAATATCCCTCATGTGCACATTTCAATCTTGGCTCAGTCCTTTGACACTGAATGGTTACAGTAGATGTTTTCTTTCCAGAATACTAAGTGTATCAAACATAAAAAAAGATTAATTCAAGGTTTCACATAAAATACTTTATTGAACTCATACTGCCATGGAAATTGTTACAGTAATTGCCATTCATCGTGCTTACAGTAACAGAAAATGTGTACAGCACAATATACTGTCAAACAGTAAGCACATCCAAACTAAAATTTGGCATAGTGAGATTTGACCTTTTGAAGGTGATCTATGTAGTTGTGCTGAACCATATGGGCTGTTTCGCCAATTGCACTTAGAGCTCTGAGAATGTAATTTCTGTTTCGAGAAATGAGCCAAAGCAATTGAGAAAAACTGTAAATCACGTTTTAGGATCCAGATCGATGATGTGTTCAAATCTTCAGGATGAACAGGGCCAGGTTATAATCCTGTTTGCACAGTACAAAAACACGTGGTGTAAAAAAGTATATATATATACTAGTATATTCATTTAATATATAGACGGATAAATGAATAGATAGACAGACAGACAGACAGGTAGGTAGGTAGATAGGTAGATAGATAGATAGATAGATAGATAGATAGATAGATAGATAGATAGATAGATAGATAGATAGATAGATAGATAGATAGATAGATAGATAGATAGATAGATAGATAGATAGATAGACAGGTAGATAGATAGATAGACAGGTAGGTAGGTAGGTAGATAGATAGATAGATAGATAGATAGATAGATAGATAGATAGATAGATAGATAGATAGATAGATAGATAGATAGATAGATAGATAGATAGATAGATAGATAGATAGATAGATAGATAGATAGATAGATAGATAGATAGATAGATAGATAGATAGATGATAGATAGATAGAGAGAGAGAGATAGATTGATAGAGAGATACACAGATAGAGAGAGAGAGATAGATAGACAGATAGATAGAGAGTTTTCTTTCACTGGAGCTGGTTTGACTTCATTTTTGTCGGCGGGCGTTTAAGCGAGAGTGGAAGTTCAAACAGCTCAGGGTGTTTCTGTCGAGGTGTGACACTAATGAGTTTCTGTTTGTTCAAACTCTAAATTACTTTCATCAACACTCGCAGGTCATTATCTAACTTTTTAAAAGAAAAGAAAATTTTACAACATGTCAATTTGTTTGTATTGATTTGATTCAAACTCCAAACGAGTCAAATGATCGTCCTTTGCAGCTCTGACCTGACAGATCATCGTGATTTGGTAAAAAAACACACACAAAGACACACACAACCTAATAAGTTGGCTTGACCATATTTTAATTTAGTTATTATTAATAACAGTCAATGATTCCTTAGACGTTGTCAAACTCTCGTGACAAAGAAATGTGATTGAAGCAATAAACTTTATTTTAATTTACTATGCATTTTTTAATTTTCCATTATATCCTTTAATCAAGCTGTATTTGGTGTTTAACACAAAACCTTTTTATTGAGCGAAGTGGAAAAGCCGGATGTTCCCGACTGGGCCCTGAAGGCAGCACACACACCTGTGCGTGGTGGGCGTGTCCCTGTGACTGACGGGTACAATAACCGGAGACAGAAGCTGCAGAGCCTCATTCTCTCTTTCATCTCGTTCACTCGTTCACTCAGCAGCTCAGGTGAGACTTTTACTGTTTACTGGAAATATGTTGTTTTGTCTTTTCAACCTCGATGTTATTTGTGTGTGTTGCATCATGGTATTCCCAGTCATATTCATATATGTGTGTTTGTGTGTGTGTGTGTGAAGCTGCAGCACTGAACCTGTAATGGAGGCTCACAGGTGTATTTGCTTTACGCAGCTGATCACACACTTGTCCTACGACTAAAATACAACCGTATAGAATAATGTGCAATAAGGTTCCACTTGTATAATTAATAAATACCAATGATACCATATTTTACGTTTGTAAACCTCTTTTTGTGATTTCACACTTTCTATATTCATACTATTGTGAATTTATACATGTTTTTTTTGCTGTATTGCTAAAAAAATACTGTGTTTGTAGTTTACTATGTCGACTTTATACCCAATTATAACCAAAGCATTTCTATACTATGTTTACTAATCTGCATATATATATATGTACAACCTCTACCTCCTTGTACTTAAATACAAAAATATAGTTTTTACATCAAACACTCTGTGCCACTGCACTTTACTCAGGTACATTTATATTCAAACTGTACAGTGAGAGGTGTCTATCATTTATATATTCATATATTTAGATTTGATTGACTTTCTGATTCTCTCTTCTACCTCGTTCGGACTCTGCTGCTGTAACACGTGTGGGATCAATTGAGTCTTATATCTTACTATCTTAACTTATCTTATCTTTTCTTGTTTCCAGAAGAAGACCCTGTTGTCGTCATGAGTTCTCTATGGGTGAGACGAGTTCTATGTTTTCAATCTAATGAACAGGAAACGACTGAATGTGACTTTTCAAACTAAATCTGATCTGAATTCTCCACAGGACACCCTGGAGGAGGAGATGGAATCCGCCCCGACCCACTCGGCGGTAAGTGCAGTAGTTACTGAGACGGTTACACAGCTGTGATGAGCTGATGAAGTGATGAAGTGATGAAATGATGAAGTGATGAAGGTGATGTAGAGAAAAACAAACGGATGAATGAATGAATGAATGTTTCTCTTCTGCTTCCATTTGGAAAAGGGATCGAGCATCAAGGCCAGTCACCGGTTTAACGCAGAGGAAGATGCCGAGGCCCTGAAGGATGCCATGAAGGGATTTGGTAAAAACACACACACACACACACAATCACATCCTCTTACGTTGGCTTGACCATATTTGAAATTAGTTATTATTATTATTTATCACAGTCAATGATTCCTTAGATGTTGTCAAACTCTCATGACAAAGAAACATGATTGAACCTCGACATTTTACAGTTGAAGCATAAACTTTATTTTATTTTACTATAAATAAAAAGAAAACACAAAAACAATCACATTCATAGAACTTAAATTCAGAAAATAAACTTTATTTTGATGAACGTATAATAAATGCATTGATTCCACATATTGGTCTTAAGACAGATTTCAGTTTCTCATGTCTTCTCTTCCTCGAACACTTTCTTTGAATTTATCTGTAAAATGTTTATTCTTATATTATCTTTCTATATATTCAAATCGCTCTTAGTTTTCCTTCCAGTCTTCATTACCTTGTTTGTTGGATAGTGTGTTAGTGTGTGAGCGAGATTACACAAAAACCACCGGGTGGATTTCCATGTCATTGTGTTTGTTACTCTGATATTTCTGACTTTATCTTCACACTAATAAAGAACATTACTTTTAAAAGCCGCAGCTTTAATCGCGTGTGATTTGTTTATTCTTAGGAACCAAAGAGACGATCCTGGTTGAGATTCTGACCCAGAGGACCAACCAGCAGCGGCAGCTCATCAGGGAAGCCTATGAGAAGTCCACAGGCAAGGTGAGACATCCCCACCCCGTGTTGACCTGTGTGTTGACACGTTTGCACATTTGATTGTGTGTATGTGTGTGTGTGTGTGTGTGAACAGAGAAAGGGTTTTAGGCTGAATTCAAAAGATCAGGTTTTTCTTCCCTTTGCTCCGACTCTGCCACATTTTCTCCTCGAGCTGGTTTGACTTCATTTCTGTCGGCGGGCGTTTCAGCGAGAGTGGAAGTTCACACAGCTCAGGGTGTTTCTGTCAAAGTATGAAACTAATGTGTTTCTGTTTGTTCAAACTCTAATTTGACATTCATCAACAGTCACAGTTCATTATCTAACTGTCAGTTTGTTTGTGTTGATTTGATCCGAACTCCAAAAGAGTCACATGATCGTCCTGTGCAACTCTGACCTGAAGGATCATCGTGAATTTCCTGTTCTGTGGTGATTGTGTGTAGGGCTGAGGGTTGGGCCTGTGTGTGTCTGTCTGTGTGTGTCTGCCCGTGTGTGTCTGCCTGCTGGCTATTCTCTTTGTGTGCTCACATGGTTTTTGTGTTAACGCTACAGACGTTGATTCGCGACCTGAAGAGTGAAACCCGCAGGAACATGGAGGACGTGCTGGTGGCGCTGGTTTCCACTCCGGCAGAGTTCGACTGCCACGAAGTGATGAGGGCAATGAAAGTTAGTGTTTCGCCCAATTATTAACATTGATAATAATAATAATAATAATAAGTTCCCACGCATCCTTGAAAACCTGGACATTTAAATACTGTGACTTTAACAGTCGTGGGAATAACCAGGAGTTGAATTTGAATCATCAAACATCCTTAAATATTATTCATCAACTCTTTGTTAGTGAGAATTAGTCGCCAGAAAAACTTCCTGGAAAGTAATTTCATAAGCGTGTGAAAGTTACATGAGTGTTTGGAAGGAGCTCACAGAGTTATTTCAGGGTAATTTCTTATTTAATCAGCCTGAATAATGTTAATATCTACGATTAGGTTGTTTTTGAGGTTTGCAGATGAATGTAAATGTAGTCTGTGAACCTGCTGTTGGTAAAGCAGCTGTGTGTGTTGGTTGCAGGGAGCTGGATCCAAAGAGTCCATCCTGATTGACATCTTTGCATCGAGAACCAACGCAGAGATCCGGGCTCTGAACGCCGTGTATCTGAAAGGTAAACACACGTCTTCAATCTGAAGACACAAGACATGAATAGAACACGTGGGACTGGAGCTGGATCCAGTTCCTAAGTGGTTGTTATCAAACTCTTTACACAAAGAAATGTAATTTAAACTTTACATTTTGTAAGTTAAACCTTAAGTAACTATAAAAAACATGCAGTATTTTTTATAAATGTTCACTTTAATTATATTTTGACATGTCTGAGTTGTGTCATGTCAAAATTTCTCTGGTTTTTAATTAATCTGCAACTATTTAAAAATCTTGTTAATGTACAAAGTTCTGAATCTGGTTCTGAACTTAATGACATTTTTCATCATTCAGAACTTGAATTAGAAGTTCTAGTTTTTAATTTCTGTCTTTCATATGAAAAACATTAGAACCACCAACTTTTTTTTAAACGATCTATTTCCTGTTTTGCGGTGACTTTTTTCTAAAATCTCAAATGTTTCATTCTGTGTGTTTTTCCTCCCAAAGAAACCGAGAACCTGTTGATTCAAGACCTGAGGAAGGAAGTCTCCGGCGACTTCGGCAAAGCGCTGCTCCTCCTGAACGAGGTTTGTCACAAAGAGAGTTGATTTTAAAAGAGTATAACATAGTCCACCTCATAGCCTGGATTATCATGTAACGTTAAGATGATTCTTGGAGCCTCAAGCGGCAACTTTACAGTCAATGTGCTTTTAAAAATGCTTTTAAAAATGGGTTTCCACATTTAGTGACTTTACAAAATAATTTTCTTTTACTGTGTCTCATGAGTTTTCAATTTTTCTTTTTGTTTCCAGGCGAAAAGGGACGAGAGCGGCAGCGTGGACAGACATATGGCCATAGAAGACGCTAAGGTGCAGCATGATGCATTTCACAAAGAAAAAAACTTAAAAAATACATATTCGTATGATAATTGTTTTTCAGTTTATTTTAATGATCGTTTTAATTTTTCACTCAGGCTCTTCACGAAGCTTCGGAGAAGAAGTGGGGAACTGATGAGTCCAAGTTCATTGAAATCCTGTGTGGGAGGAGCATAAACCAACTCAGACAAAGTACGTCACTGTCAAAACATACTCATGTTTATATCGGACAGTAATATTTGTATTAATTTGTATTATACCTGTTCTGCATGTCAGATTTCTGATGATTTGTAATCCCTGTGTTCCCTGGTTCTGCTTCTCTACTTTTAAAGGTTATAATAAAGAGTTAAACAAACAAAATGAGCAAATAAACTTTTGCCGGCCTTTAACCTCTTTTATTAAATGTCTGCTTTCTTTAAAATTAAATGTTGTTTCCTCCAATAGCAGCTCTCGTCCCTCTGCTCCTTGTTTTTCTGCTGCAGCTTGTGTCGAATACAAGAGGCTCGGCAAAAAAACTCTGCAGGAGAGCATCGAGTCTGAGATGACTGGGAACCTGGAGGAGCTGCTGGTGGCCATCGGTGAGTTCACTGGTTTATCACGTCACCCACTGTGTGGCCAAAAGTATGTGGACAGAGATCAATGCTCTACGTGTGTCAGGCGTCAAGATCCATAAATGGTTTCCTGAGAAATCTGGAAAAATTTCAATAAATCCTCAAAAAACGTTTCTCACAAAGTTAAAGAAAGTGATACAAATATTATATCATATTTAAAAACAGTAGATGATGTCTTTGAACATTTTTAATGCTTTCACCTGTTTTTTCCATTTCGTAAAAAATCCTTTTATCTTTGTTAAAAAAAAATAATAATCTGGTTTGTTTCTCCTCCTGCAGTGAAATGTGTGAAGTCCACTCCGGCCTACTTCGCAGAGGAACTGCACAAGAGCATGAGGGTGAATCCACTGGTTTCATTTCACTGATTATTGAAGCGGAGGCAACTTTAAAGATCTAAATAATAATAATAGAGAACTCAATGGTATTATGTCCATTCTGTTATTTTACAGATTAACTGGTTCTTTGAGACGTTACTGTGTTAGTGTTAGTTTCTCGGGGGAAGGGATTTTTAACTCTGGTTATTTAGAAGCTAGAACACGTTTCACTTGAAGCCTCTCGGGTTTATACCTTTTTTATTTTGTCCTATTTCTTTGGAAATGATTTCTTAACTTATGTATGATGACACAGCAGCTAATAAGAAAACAAAACTACATATTGTTGTGTTTTGCTCCTGAGGGCCACAGGACGTCTTGTGACCCTGAATCTTGTGAGGTCCTGGTACTGTTGACCTTTTGACTTGTTAGTTCATCCTTGAGTCCTATAAAAACACATTTGCCTGATCTGAAGAGATTCCTCTGAGGTGTCACGCTCACAGAACAGGAAGGCCGACTCCTGCACTCAGCTGCAGGCGCCCGGGGTCGAGACATCACGATGTGGTTCTACTGTGTGGATCCTGTTTTTCAGGGCGCTGGAACCTGTGAGGAGACTCTGTGCCGCGTCATGGTGAGCCGCTCGGAGATCGACATGCTGGACATCAGAAAGAGCTTCAAGGCGTTCAGGGAATACTCCCTGCTCTCCGCCATCGACGTGAGAACTCATTTTCAGGATTAGTGTCTTTTTTTCAACTTGTTGTTTCATCTGCAACAAATACTGATTCAGATATAAAGGTTGAGTTTGAATGGTGGCCCTGAGCCTCAAGACAACACATGCAAATCAAGAAAACACAAATATTTAATCGATAACACACACACACGATACAACCAACCAGACAAATACCTGTGTAACAGTGTGTGTTTGCTCATTCACTGATGTTGTGAAACTGGTTGCAGGGTGTGTTGTCAAATGAATGAGGTTTTATTCATTTGCATGGTTTTTACATATGTCACCGTGTGTAGAGCTTCAGGGCCACCGTACAAATAAAAAAACCTGGTTCCTACTTAGTCTACTTATCAACTGTAACGTCCCAGCTGACACTGTGTGTGTGTGTGTGTGTGTGTCTGTGTGTGTGTTTTCTCCTTGTTTGTGTTGTGTCCTGCAGTCGGATCTGTCCGGAGACTACGGCGACTGCATGAAGGCGATCTGCGGAGGAGACGACTAAATCCAGAAGAATCTTTCTGACCCTCAAAAGCTTCTGTCTTTTGTTTCTTCTCCTCTTCTGTGTGATCATAGAATCAAACTTCAAGAATAGTTTAAAAAGTGAAATCATCCAGTGAATTGCTCGTGTGTGTGTGTGTGTGTGTGTGTGTGTGTCTGTAATATTGAGCTGGTGCTGATTATCCTCATAATACGACACAATTCACTCGTCCAGTACTTTAAAGTTTGTTTTTAACTTTTAACTAATTCATAAGGTGACAACAATTATCCAGTATATTAATCAATCAATGGGAATTTATTTGGGTCTTATTGATACAGCATGAAAATAAAGATGTCAGCTGCACACTGAACTGTTGTTAAGTGATGAGCTGATCTGTTTGTTTCCTGCTTCCTTCTCTTCCAACTTCAATAAATAATAAATCAAATCTCTGCTGCTCCTAAAGTTTTTTTTCTTACCATCTTCTCTCACTGATGATGCAACTTACAGTCTGGTAGTTCAGCCAAGTCACCAGCAGGGGGCATCACTGAGCCAACAGCATGTTTCCCCAATGACTTTCACCTGGTTAAGTTTAGAACAGGGATTTTATCAGGAGTGTTAAAATATATACACAGAATATATTTATACTCGTATAGTTTGTTAATTGACAGGAAATCAACTACATTAACTACAGCATTAAATATTAATGTACTGTTTTATATCACAACGTTAAAACTTTGATATACAAACACAGTTTAGTTTATTAATGAAGTGTTATATCCACGTCACTGCTGATTGGACCAACAACTCTGACACAACCCAACAGAGGAAACTAACCTGGAAACCCGGTGACACCGTTTCAATCAAACATGTCATGTTGATCCTGAGGCTCTTAAAGAGACAGGATCTGAAACCACGTGTTTGTGACAGAGGCTGAACAGAGGAGCTGCAGCGATGGACGGTCTGAGGAACGTGACGTGTTTTATGAAAATTAGAGAATGAAAACATTCTACAGTCATAACACAAATTAAAATTATAAACCTGGATATGTCTCCTTTAACCTTTAAAATAGTTGCATTCCAGATCAACTGGTATGGAACCAGTAAGGAGCCTGCTCACGTCTGCAGAGGAAATTTAACATTTCATGAATTCCTGTCTGTTTTATTTGTGCTGTGAAACTCAGGAGCTGCAGCCTCTGGTCTCGTCCAGATGAGATCTCCAGACCGGTTCCTCGTCCTGCTGCAGCAGCTCCTGCGTCCTGGAGGGGGCCCTCAGTCACACTCGGGCCTCTCACATGCTATTGAGGCAGATGACGGCCTGAGGGCGAAGGCGTTTTCCTCGTTAAAGCCACAATAATCACCCAGAGTCCTTCATTCTGCAGCACCCCCCCTGTCTTTATCTCCACTGAAGGAAAACAGGAAGAGATACTTCCTCGTCCTGTGACAGCTTCACACACATCCCCGGCCTCCGTGTGTGTGTGTGTGTGGTGGGATAGTGACAAAGAGTTCGGAGGGTTATCAGCACAAGAGAATATTTTTAAAAACACGTATTTCACATCTTCCGTGTGACTGACTTTCTCTCAGGCTGTAACAGGACTGATACCAGGTCTGAGACAGAGTTTTAACAGTGTTTAAAATGTGGTTTTGGTCAAAGTTAAACAAGCTAATCTACTAAATGGAAATAAAGAATTATCTTTTTTATCAAGATCAATGAATTGTTCTCTGGTAAATTGGTAAAAAATGTCAAAGAAATCTTTCTTTCAGAATTGAATGATGGTCGTTTGTGTAAATAATACTTTTACTCAACATTAAAGTTGTTCTTTTTACATAAGATATGAACACTTTGAAATTGGCCTCTCTGCACACTTTAAACCTTTGGTACTTGAAGTATGAAGCTATTGTTATACTTTTGTGAAGTGCACAGAGTGTAAATAAATATATAAGATATATAATTTAAGATGTTTATCTTTATTTGCAGTCTGTGGTTCAGAGTATTTTTACCAAGTGGATTTACCAAAGTAAAAGATCTGATGTGGATCAAGACTCAAGTATAGTATTCATGCAGCCTTGTCTCCTCAAGTAGGAACAGTAGGAAGGACAAGTAAAATCTGCATTACTGTAGTTTTTATACATCAGAGAGTGTGTACTTCTTTATATCAGACTGTCTGTAGTTCTTTATACTGTATGATGCCTGTATTGTGTGACTGTATCTTCTGTGACAGTCTGATTTCCCACTGTCTCGCTCCAGTGCAGAAAATGAAACTCATGTGGGAGCGTGGGGGAAATGTAGGCCAAGTTCGCCCATGCTCTCTCACTGTGCTCCAGCCTCTGAACTGGTGTGTGTGTGTGTATGTTTCTGCGTGATGCCAAGTGTTAAGTGTAGCTTGAAAGTGTAGCTCGAACTGGTTTGTATGATTTTGGGAAGATGTAAGTAGGCTGGGCTGTGCTGGGAGGTCAGAGGTCAGAGGTCAGCGCAGGAACCGGCTCCAGCAGGATGGGTGTTGGTCCTGATGTCTGTGTGTGTTTCTGTGTTCACACACCAACAGGTGGCGTCACACACCTCATCAGCAGCAGCATAACAATAAGTGTGTCAGGGAATGAAGAACCCCCCCTGTAGAAACAGGAAGTATCCAGACATGAGGTGTGGGGGGGTTTGTACAGTCATGTGACCCGGCTCTGCTCCTCCTCGTCTCTTATGTAATCCCCATCTCAGCCATGTGCTCCCCCCAACAACCACTGACCTCAATAAGCTAACTGGGACCAGTTATCCACAGACCAAGACGGTTCCTTCGACTCTGGAGGACGATGCACGAGTTCGACGGCGAAGAAATGAGAGAGCGAGGAAATAAATGTGTTGGATCCTCCGGCCCACACACTTGCCTTTTGTTCACAAGGCCGCAGGCAGCTGTCAACCCCGCTTTGTCTGCTGACAAATCACATTGTTGTTTCTTCCTCTGCTGCATCATTAGAGTGGAAGGAGGCGTCGAGAGATCAATTCACAGCCCTAATAATCAAAGCCTGATGTGAAAGAGAGCAGCAGAGCTTTCCACAGGCAGATCAAAGCCACAGATGAGGACAGAGCTTTGATGGTGATTTTTATTTAGAGTAATAAGTGTGAGGCAGGAGGTGACGTCGCTCCAGAGCAGCCGGAGCTTTATGTCTTTCTCTGTGCTCTGCATTCTTTTCTTTTCTCCTTCCTCCACCAAACTGCTCAGACGGTCTGTGGCTGACACCGCCCAGTTAGAGATGAGTAGTGTCTGGGCGCCTCCTCTGGAAGAACATTCCTGCCGAGACGTGAAAAATAAAGTCGGGATTTCTCGATAGAACGTGGCTTCAAATGTCATATTTTGTGACCCAGATATGAATATGGGGTTACGGCACACTTACACAAACAGTACACATAAGGGTTATAGCTCCAAAGGAAACTGTCGGTGGCGTTATTATATCTAATCAAGTAAAAAATAATACGATTTAGAATAATAACACAAAAATTGTGTGTTTAAATGCCCAACTGAGCCCATGTGGGAATATAGAGAGAAAACTGGGTGTGTTGATGGTGTTTCTAACAAGTGACGGATCTGAAACTGGAAGAATACAAATATCTCACTATGGCGTAAGAGACGCTGACGAACTTGGAATAACAACAGGATTCCAGAGGGTTTGGTGATGAGGGCCGACGCGGGCGTGGATGAGCTGTCAACAAAAAGCCTGAACTTTCCACAGCAGAAGTTATGCGTCATGTTTCGCCTCCTGCAGACATTTTTCAGCCGTTGCAAAATCATTTAACGTGAACAAACTGCCCCTGCGTTCTTTCTATGTGAAAGGTAAACTCCAGAAAAAGGAAATATGGATACAAATTCAATGGGAAACTCTGTCATTACCAAGTTGTTGATCTATATTTCCTCTGATATCCTCTTCTGGAGCCACGTTTGTGCATGAATCATATTTAGGCCCAAAACTTGGTGTCAGTTTCCGCTCGTATATGAATGTCGGTGCTTCCAGACACTTGGATCTCCAGTTACTTCAATTGTAATAGATTTAAACTGCAACTATGTTTAACTCTAAAAGTCCGAAAGGGTTTTGTGGACTCAACCACTTCACCCATCACCTCAACATACACAGTGGTGAGGAGATAATGAGGGAATTTTCATTTTTAGGGTGAACTATCCCTTCAATCTTAATTCAGAATCTCATAATTTATCTTGTAAATATCGTATAATATAGAGTATTATTATTATCTACTTTGTTAATATCACAGGTAACATTGGGTCTGGCACTGTTTCTCTTCCATACACACTCCACTCCCCCTGCACCAATCACAGTGCGGGCGGTGGGCGGGGCGGCGCCGCGTCAGGTTCGGTTGTCTCTGGTGAACAACAAACCGCCCACCTGCTCTGCAGCCTAACGTCGGGGAGGAACCACGAGTCTGACCCGGGGGAGCGGAGCTGCTGACCCACAGGGACCGAGCCAAGGCGCCTCGTCCGGGGGACACCTCTCAAGCTACAGCCGCTGTCTCGTGTCTGCACCGGGGCTCCCACAAGCGCGCTCCTGGCCCGCGCTCGGCTGGATCGACTCAGCCGCCTGGCGACGCTCGTCAGCCGCCAACCACAACCACCAGCACCGCAGCAGCAGCAGCTAGCGGGCTAACTAGCCTCCAGCGGAGTGGGCAGGTAGCCGTGGAACTACAAGCCGGATTTGAGGAGGGGTCGCCCGGCTGGATATATTCCCGGGAGGCGGTGTTTTTTGATAACCTCCGGTACCCGCCGCTTTGCCGCGCTTGTCCCCGCCCAGGCTCCTCGCTCCGGTGTCCCCGCCGCCCCCTGACCCGCTCGCCGCCGAGTTCAAGCGCGCTAGCCTCGGCTGGTGCTCGCTAGCAGGGATGTGTCACCGCAGCTAACGGACCCACACTTGTGTTCGTCTGTGAGGGGACGTGTTGTGTTGTGTTGTGGTCCCCGAGAGGCCGAAGAGGGGGGTGCATCATCCCGCCTAACGCCTGCTCATCCGCCGTGCTTTTAATGTCGTGTCCCCCGCCGGCCACTGGTCCCTCCAGAAGAACCAGACGCGGGGCATGCAGGAGGAGAAAACCCCGAGGATAAGCAGATAGGACACGGGGACAGCAACTCAACTGGGTCGGTTCGATTGACCCACCAAGCCGGGGTTTTATTCAGCATCAGGCGGGCGGACTGAGAGAGGGAGGGAGGTGGGGCGGAAGGATGAAGAAGTTTTCCCGGATGCCAAAGTCGGAGGGCGGCGGGCTCGGAGGGGCCGGGTCCGGCTCCAGCTCCGGGGTCAGCAGCTACCTCGGGAAAGTGTTCGCGGTGGGTCGGTACCAGGTGACCGTGGAGGAGCTGGTGGCTGAGGGTGAGTACAGCGGGGACACCCTGATATTCTGCGGGACACACCCGTCCTCCCGCCGGGATCCACCCCCCAGCTCTGCTCCTGTTTATGGGGGCTGGTAATTGGTCTTCTCCCTGAACATCTGCAGCAAATTTCCCAAGGAACCCCCTTGTCCCAGGCTCTGGTGCTTTAACTGGGACACCAGGGGACATGGCTGGGAGTAGAACTGGAAACCCACCCCTCTTCCAGCTGTGGGCTACATCCTGTTTCTGATGGGGGTGGTGGTGGGGGGGCCTGAGCCTCCTGTGTCAACATCTACATGTAAACCTCATCCAACATGTTCATACAAGCTCTCCTGCAGTTTGCATGAGGATTAATGTGGGGGGGCGAGTGTAAAAGTTTTCAGTCTCTTCTCCATAGACCTCAGATTCTGTCTTGTTGTGTTCTCGTCCACTCAAATGAAATCCCAGGACACAGAGATGTCCCACTTTTATCCGGTTAGTCGTCAGGGTCGTTAGTCTTCTTTTTTATCCTCGTTACTACAGAATTAGGTTCATTCAACCTTCAAAATAACTTTCTCAGATATGGTTTAGTTTATACTGGACACGAGATGCTACAAGATCTCAGGCTTTTCATTTTAGACTGAGCCTTAATATCGGGTGTGAAAGGTCGAAGCCCGGTCCAGAGCAAGGGACCAAAATCAATTAAGACATGGACTTCAGACCTTGGTTCAGACCTTGGTTCAGACCCTGGTTCAGACCCTGGTTCAGACCTTCAGGTGTGAGAACCTCCCATTATTTGAGGATTTAAAAAAGCTGCTTTCAGACAAACACTGAGTTCCCCCAGAGGCGCTTCATGTGTGAAAAGCTGTAAAGTTAAGAGACATTAATAAATAGATTTAAACCTGTGAGCTGATAACGTTACTGAAATGGCAGAGCTTCTCCCTTTTAAGTATCGCAGCGTTTGTAAACACAACATGAACCTGATCTCACTAAATTCCGTCTGTGTCATCATATAATCATGTGAAGTGGTTCCGCTACCAGCAGACAACCAGGTGACACCGTGACCTTTACTCATCATTGAGTCTCCAGGTAAGAGCCGGGTTGTCTCGGCCTGTCTGGGCCTGTGTGCGCTGCTCGGCCAATCATATCACACCGTGATTAATGTGAAGCACAGCATCCTCCTGTCCTACTTGGTCTTGCATTTAGAAATATGAAAGACCAAGTAGAAGATGATACCTTATTCATTAAGGTATAAAGATGAATGTCAGTTTCCTACTAGAGCTGATGTACCATTACAATACTGACACATTTTGTTGAAGTCTAAGAAGGAGGTTTAAAATCTTCTTGAGTCAATAAAGACGTCCTGGTGTCTTAACGGTGTCAAACAGGAAGAACGGGCAGAGTTCAAACAATAACTTTTTTAGTCAAATTAAGTGCAATGAGTTCATTCAGTATTTGTTCTCTAATGGAAGAGGATACTTCAGTGTGAAGTTCCTTAAAGGATCAGGAGTTTCCTAAGAAATGCATAAACCTGCACAATCATGATCCTTTTCTACCATAACTTTGACCCACTAGAGGTTTGTATTTATCTTTTCAGAGTCCTCCCTCTGCTTGAATTGCTTATTTTGTTCTTACTCTGCTGTCCTTGGTTTTCAAACTAAAATGGGACCAGCAGCATTTCCAAAAATCTTATTTTCAGAACATAGTCTAAGCGATATTTTACACTTAAATATTGTTTTGTAGATGTAGCCCCTCGACCCTCGGTTTGTGATAAGTTCTGTGCTCTGTGAATAAACCTCCTTCCAAGAATCACCTAATAGAAAACTCAAGAGCAAGCCGCAGTAACGTTATACACAGTAAGTCCCTCCGTTCTGCATTCGTAATGTAAACACACATTTGCAGGAGCAGCTTGAGGATGCTCTGGTACAGGCGGAGCTCTCTCTGGTGTGGTGAGTGCTTAGGGACCGGAGAGCTTTACTCTGCGAGCACTGGTCCCATGTGCTGGTTCCACTCGGCACCACTGAGCCTCTAACCAGCAGCCGACTGGTCTTCTGGGTAACCGGGCCTCGTTGGGACGTCTTGTTCTATTTAAAGACCTGCTGGGCTGGTAGATAGGTGAATTATCAGGGTTAATTCACTGCTGTTGTGGCCTTGAGTGACAAAAACACACAATTAAATGACGCTATCGATCCATTTCTTCCTGTTGTCTACACCGGGCTTGTTACCAGAGGAGGTAAATGGCGGTGTTGAGTTTCCAGGCTGGTTATTCAGGGCTGCTGCACACTGAGTGTCACTGGGTCAGTTGTGCGACTGATTGTCCCGATAGTGAGTGGATCATGTGATGTTTGTGAGTGGCTCGTGTCCCATTCACTTACTCAACTGTTGCTTAGCAGCTGTGCCATTTTAATGAAGAGCACGAGTTTCCCCCATAAAGCAGAGCACTCAGACATAGTTGTCTGTCGAAAGGAAACCAAATAAAACGCAGGAAAACATTACATCACCTCCAATATATATTCACATTAAACTCGTATTAAGCTCAAAAGCTCTTGACACCACTTGGTGAGCAGTTCTTTCCAGTGACACACGTGTATCTGCAGAGCGGGATGGTTTTTACATCGAGTAGGAGCACAGTCATTTCCGTCCACTGCTCTTCAGCCTCTGTGGTTTCTCCTCAGCGCCGTCGGGTTCCGTCTCCGAGAGGAACTCAGAAAATGACAAGTGGGAACAGGATGCATCTGTGAGCATGTCACCCTTCATCCACCAACTCCCACTGCAGCAGGTTCCTGGTCCCCGGATCAGAAAGTCTCAGAATGCACAGAAATACATTTGATAAAACTATTGGGAAAAAGTTTGGTAGTTACACAAAAAGCTCAAAGTTTGCAGACGTCAGACTAGAAACACTGGAGCTCTCACATCCTGACCGTTTTGTTTTAAAAGAATAGTTTTAATTAATTTCAATGTGAATAAAAACAGTTGCATAGAAAAGTAAAGCCAAAGCGTCTCAATTGCCCCCTGGTGGCTGACTGTAGTATAGGTCCAAACCCCCTGCGTGGGATTTTAGGTCATTCTCATCACACTGATGTTCAAGTGTTCGCATTTCTGATATGTTCGGTTTTAGATTAGATATCGAAATCTATAAAAATTGGCTGCGTCATATATATTGGTAGAATCGCTCCATTCCTTCGTATGGGGGATATTTTGGCTTCATTTCTGGATAGTAGGAGGAGTTGGAGACACTCTTTATATAAAGTCTATGATGTCAGAGGCTCCCTGTTTGTGCTGGTTCATGCCCTAGTTTTTTAATTCTTTAAAAAGTCCCAGTTTGACCAGCAACACAAACTTTTCCCAGACTGAGTAATGGCTCTGGTCAGCCGTGGTAATATTTCATCAAGCTCTTTGCCGAGCAGCAGCAGCAGATAACGTCTCTGGAACATGTTTGTGTTTGTCAGCTCAACTTGCACAATCGCCCTCATGTCAGTGTTATAATGACCAGACCACGACGGTTCACGTCTGCTGTAGCTTCCTCTCACTGCAGGTACAAGGTTAATATTTGCATGTGTCGGTTATGTCTCTTTCTCTCAGTGGGTTGTTTCATTTCCAGTTTTTTGAGTACGTTGGAAAGCTTTAAATCAGGCCTGCCTCTCAGCTGGTCCATCTCTAATGACACACGTCTGTCACTAAACAAAAAGCCCCTCTTCCCTCGACGTGCTGACTTCACATATCTTCACCCGGGTGCTCGCTGTCAGCAGATTCTCGACATGTTGTCTCTGTGAGTCACGGGGCTGCAGAGCGGCGAGCAGCGTGAGACGTCTGGACCTCGGGTTGAAGCGACTCGCTGACCACGGCGAGCCACAGATCGAGCAAACAGGAGAAACGCAAACACTGTCTCCATGCAAACAGTTTGTGTGTTGGTGGTGAACACGTGGCCTCTTCACCTTGGCCTTTGTCACTGTGGGATCTGGACCGACGCCATGCATTCACCAAGGGCCTGTTTTATCAGTTCTAATGAAGTTCCAGCTAATGTTTCTCTCGCAAGTGAATTGTCTTTGTTAAGCTCTTTGTTGTGAATTTGTGTTGAGAAGATAATAAATAGAAGCTGCAGCCGACTGTTGAGTAAATACACTTTGGATATCTGCTGCCCTTTTGGTGTCCGACTCAGTTTAGATAAAGTGCAAAGCAGTCGGCTCACGGCTGAGTGAAGTGGTCAGAAACCAGTCCCAGTGATAATATTTTCCCATGATAGTGATTGAAACCTTATTTCCTCGGCCTGGTGTTTTTCCAGCGATGCCTTGCTCACAGCTCCGGTTTAGTCTGGAAGCAGCTCTGAGTTAAAACAACAACCAGATAAGAATTTACAACTCTGGAAAACCAGCAGTTGTTTCTCCTCGCATGCATTTGATTGGGCCAACACAGCGGCCTGCAGGATGACATCACATTGTGTCAAAGTTGAGTTATGCACAACTTTTGTTTGTATGACACCGTCTTCTGTTAGGAGGACGTATTTCATAACAATGGGCTTCACTGGTCTTTCTGTGAGGAAAGAGCTGTGGTGGTCGAGTTGTGAAACAAAGATGACGAGTAAAGATGGAAACTAGGATGTCTGTTAGTAAAGCTCGGGCATCTGCCTGACAAACAGGGATAAATACTACAACTAAGATAAGATATGATCAAATCTTTTTTCACAGGAGCAGATTTTTAAAAGGAGGAAAACAAGAGCTAATAAAATGAAACTAAACTTATTCAGATTTGCGTATAGATTGTTGTGATGTCATATGACTTCATCGATCATTGCATTGCAGTTCTGATGTTTTTTTTTAATGACCTATTTGATCCTTGCTTTCTGCCAGGGAGAGGGGGGGGTGAGAATGCACTGACATTATTAGCATACTGTACTGCTGATGAATGAGCACATTGTGCCCTTTTGTTGTCTTATTCCAGACCCCAGAAAGAATGCTGGTACGATGCAGCTCTTGGTCCCGTGATGGGAACCGGTGTCTTTTGTGCTTGCTCATTGAGGCCTTTCTGTTTCTGCATCTCTGCCACTGCCCCCCCCCCACCCTTTGGTGAAACTGCAAATGAATGATTTTCTACCGATTCATCGTCGCCTGATCTGAGGGCGGCATCGAGCCGAACGTGGGTGAGACCTCGGCTCCAAACAGGAAGGCATTGACATGGACAATATTTCACTTCAGTGCAAATTAACATTGTTCCTGTATTTAGTTAAATCTAATTCAGTGTTGGAACAAGGTCATATTCTGCTCTTGTGTCAGAGCTCAACGTTTCGTAACTCCTCATCCTGGAAGATGTCTTAGAATAAGTGTCTTTTGGAAATATCGTTTTTTTTAGATTTTTCTGTGGAGAAAAAGTTCGTCCCTTCAAGTCTGTTAGTCAGAGTTTATCACCAAACAGCTTCCAAATCTGTTTTAATGTTAATATTCAGAAATCAAATAAAAGTAGACATTCGTGATGAATTATCAATTATGAATGTCGATATTTCGCTAAGGGTCTTTCTGTCAATAAACCGTCAGGACTTGTGTAAATATAAAAACCTGTTTTTGCAGAGACTTAAGAACAGGTTTGAAGCTGATCACAGTATCTATGTGAGCACACGTGTGATTAATGCACGACTCCACTGGATTGGACGAGGAGTCAGAAGTGACGAGTGATTGGCTCAATCTTAACGACCGAAGCCTTGGGAACTGTAAACTAGTTTCTGTCACTCTGGTCTTATGAAGGACTAATTGAGCTTAATTCTGCACGTTTGAATATAGGGAGGAAGTGGAGCTGCGTCGCCCGTCTTTACAGTGGATGATGATAACAACCTGTATCCTTCTCCTCCTGCAGCTCCTCCTCTCTCTCGTTGCTTTTCTCACGGCCACTTGTGTCTGTCGGCTCCGCTCTAAGCCCTGTTGAGGTTTGATGAATGAGAAGCAGCTGCCAGAGCCTCGCCGCTCACTAAGCCCAGGATATCAAAACATGGACAGTTGTTGCTGCACCAACCTTTTATGGAAGAAAGACGTCTCCGCACACTTGAGGCTCCTCGCATCTTTCACCTCCGTCAGGGTGGGAAGGACATAAACTGAAGTGGAGGCCAGAGGGGAAGGATGGTAACTGTAAAGGGGGGGGGGCAAACCACAAAGTGTCTGAAGTAGTGTTTGCTGTTCTCACTTGTTACACAGGAGTGACTGTGCACACCAGAATTTAGCTGAGTGTCACCACCAGCACCACCACCTCTGTGTGGGCAGAGCGCCACCTCCACCTCAGAAAGGTGACGAGTATCTGACCTGAAACCACCTTTATCATATCCCTGCTAAGGCCCATGCATGCTAGACTTTGTCTCAGAGGGAACTTAGGCGACAGTTTTTGTTGTTAAGTTGCTTTTAAATTCCAAATTAGAATATTTATCTTTCAAATAGATCCGTCAATAAAAAAAAACCAGGGTAGGTTTTTATACCTTGAAAGGGCCAGAACGGAATGACACAGTGGTGCGGTGTTCTGCCGGTGAGGAGCTGGCAGAGTGCAGAATTCCTCACCTGCTTGTTAAAGAGTTAAAAAAAAACCTTTTCCGACGTGTTCTCTGAGAGTTGCTGTCGTGTAACTCCGGTCGACTCGAGTGAAACAGATTAGACGGTGATCTTACGTCACCGGCCTGAAGTCGGCTGAAGAACGAGAGAATTCTCAGGTCGAATGAGCTGATGAAAGTAAGGCATCCCAACCTTTATATATTGATTCCCAGTATGAAATCTGGTATATTCTGCTCCTACATTCTGAAACCCACACTGGAGATTGCCTGGACTTACGCTGGTTTCCCGTCTCTTCAGTTTCCCACTTCCCAAATGGCCGGTTTGGCCGCAGCATTAATCAGCTGAAGAACAAAAGTTTCTTTCCGCATTAGTCTGTGTAATAGCAAATCTCACAGGATTTTCTAAAGCGCAGGGGATCAAAAAGTCGTTATTGGTAATTAGCAGGAGCAGCTGGCACGGCGTGGCAAACTGGCGAGGGCCCTGACGCCTGCTAATGGGAATCCATTTCCTACGATAACTGTGTGGAGAATCTGGCACCTGTTAGTCCACGAGAAGAAAAGCATCTCCACGAGTGGACCTGAAGGTTTCAGACAGCAGGGCCCTGAAGATAGAAGAACCATATGGAAGAACTTTGCTTTGGATTAGTTTTGGTGTTTTTTTTAGGAGCTCTGCTGCAGCCTCGAGAAACGCTTGGTTTGTCTTTGTTGAGACTGTTTCCACATCAGGTTGTGAAAAGATATTTTATCTGTGTAAGAACCGTACTTCAGAAAGATTCTATAATTAGCGTCAATACATTTCAGGTTTATTTTCCAGTGTGGCTGATGATTACAGCCTCAGCAGCTTCAATGCTTATCGGTCAAAGCTTGAATACAAGTGAAGAACAGTAACTAGTGCAATAGTTTCAATTGTTTGTTAAAGCTCTGGATGGAACGTAAATATTTAAATCATTCTACTCGAGTGAAAAGCTGTAATCAAACTCAGAAACCTAAGTTGCTCCAGTTCTTATTGAATATGTGAGATCTTGTGGCTGCTTCACCGAAGCCTCAAGACGACCAGTGAGATATTCAATTGTATATTTATTACTCAAAATTCTTGATTTCTCATTCATGAATACCACAACAAAAGTTTTTAACTCTTATCACTTTACTTCCATGTCAATGCAAAAGTAATTTACCATCTTCTACTACAGACGATCAGTTCTGTGAAATAACACTCACTTATAGATATGCAGGTGAAATAAGGCACATAACACTATTCTCTACATTTCTCATTTTAATCTTTTAGCAGTGGAAAAATATTTTACAGTTAAATTCAATGCAACCACAAGCAAATTAAGTTAAAGTTACACTTATCTTAGAGTTAAACAGCCATGAAGACTTTTAGGGGAAGTGCTGTTGGTTGGAGGATGGCGGGGGGGGCCCCCTGGAGGAAATACCCTAGCATCCCCCCCACCCCCCAACACACTGCTGACGGAGGCACTGTCAGTTGAACCACACTCTTTAGTTTGCGGCTCTTAAAAGGCTTCACGCTTGCTGAAGTAAAACGCAGTGGGTTAGATCGATGAAGAGGAAAAAAGAAGATGTGAGTCAGAGAGCGGTTTGTTATCACAGATGACATCATGCGTCAGAGGAAGAACATCTGGGCCTTTTTTTTTATTGCTGAGCAGAAAACTGTGAATGCGTCCTCTCTCTTTTCAGCGTGTCACTTAATCCTCTAATCCGTCCTCGCTGACAGACTTCTCTACCACTTCTGAAGTTTGATCCTTTTTTTTGCCTGTATCACTAAGCAGGCAGAGTCTCTGTTTCCCAAGAGGCTGCTGAGCTCCTCTCTCCAGCCTCGTCCACGAAGCTGCCGTGTGGGCTGTGACTGCCCCGGTTAGTCAGGAGTGATGTCAGGGTCCCTCGTGCTGGATGCAGAGGAAACTTCTCCAATAATTACAGCCCTCCGTCAGTCACAGGCTTTAATGTCAGTAACACCAGTAACCACCTGATGGGTGCGGGGTTTTCCTTCCAACTGTCACTGACACTTGACCACTTCCTCACCCTGAAGCCAAGAAACAACGACGATGAGACGTGACTAACAGGCATGTCAGCTGTGCTCCAGTCCCCTGAAAGGTTTCACTTACACGTCTGTGCATGAGAAACGTGGCCGCGCTGAATTATCACTCTGTAATTTAGACGTGGATCGAATCGACTCTTGATTTTTCTTCTCGGTCATCTGTCAAATCGCGATTGAAACATGCGGGAGCAATGTGTCAGGTCCCAGTGTTTCCCATGGAACTGAGATCCAATGGGTGTAGTTGCTGCTCTATGGGGGGGTTGTTGTGATTGTCCTGTGAACATGTATATCTGTACGATATCATGCACACCTGGTACAGGGGGGCAGGTGCGTCTGTATTTTTTTGAAAGTCCATGAAAAAGAATGGTTTGTGCAAAACAGAAGTTTTATGCTCTTATGAGAAGTGTTAAAATCTTTTTAATCGTTATAAAACTAGCAAAACCAGCTACACATTTTAGGTTATTCATGGGAGTGGGAAACACTTTAAATGGCAAATACCTATTTTTATAAAAAGCCACAAGGTCTCAAGGTTGAGGTTCAATAACATTAAATAAAATATTGATTAATCCACAATCTGTTCATCAAATCCTCTTGAATTCCTTATATCCAATCTACGTCCATGTAAACTTAACCAACAAGTCGCATATTAGTTGATATTCAAGGTGTGAAGGCTGTCGTTTAGAATTTAACTTGCATTTTTTTGAGCCTCCACACGTGATGATATTTGCATTTCCCACCCCAGCACCTTGTTGTTTTGCAGCATGTAAACGTTTGCACCAGTGAAACCAGTGTCCGCTGCAGACGGCTTTGTTGCTGTCGCTGGTTTGAATCCAGCCTCCTGTACAGGGAGGGACAGTGTTGTTGGTTTGCCTCATTTGTCCAGGAAGTTGGTATGCTTCACACAAAGCCCCTCCTGAAACAAATCATCCCATCCAGAGCCACTCGGGAGAATAACACACTCGATAGTGTACCACTTGCATGTGGCTGGCATAGCAACAAAAGGCTCAGGGTGGAGATCTAGTGAGAACCAGATCCTGGAGCATTTTGTACCTCGTGTTCCCACCTTGAAACTCCTGGAGCCGACCCAGATTCTGTGCTCGTACTCGTCCTCATAGATCATCTGTGGTTCCAGAACACAGCGACCTTGTGAGACGTCCTTCACAGAGACGGCAAACGAGTTCTGCTGTGAATTATAGACGACAGGAGTTCAAGGACCTTGAAGATTCAGAGCAGAGTATTCGCACCAGTCGTGAATCTCCTGAACAGGGATGGTCTTGAAATCCATAAATATTAATCTGAGACCACTTGTCATTTGGCCCCTTCCAAGTGAACGTGACAGTCTGACACCAGAACTGTTTTCCAGTCTGCATTAGGTCCACGGCAACCCACTGGGAGTGGAGCTTCCCAGTTGGTTCAGTGTTCAGTTTTCCAGAGGAGGTTAGCTGCTCCTTTGTCTCGTGTCCACACGGAGACAGCCGGCTCATTTCAGCTTCCTGGCCCTTCGCCCGACCAAATGGATTCTGCCTTGTGAAATCTGTTGTTCGCTCTAATCATCCCACCACATGTTCCCGCCTGCATTATCTCTCTAGCTCTGTCTCTGCAGTCCTACATCTGTGTGGACATACAGCTTGGGAATGACTCACTGGTCGTTTAGTTTCCATACACACCCGGGTCATAAAGCAGAATCTGGATCACGTATCATCCCTGAAAGTCTGAGTCCTGTTGTTTTTAAAAGTTGTTCCTCTCACAGGACTAGGTCATATGATTCAGTCCGCCCCCCCCCACCAAGTCTCTGGGTGGCTCCACATTTAAGTGCCTTGTTACAGGAAATCAATGCAAACCCCCGGCACTCTGGTTTGGAGTGACCATCGAGCTGACCTCAGCAACGAGCAGCGTCCGGCAGGTGTAAACAGCTCGGGCCTCAGGTTCTCTGTCTTGGTTGAAATGTGTTTCTGCTACCTGGTTTTTGTTTTAAATAATTGTGTGTGTGTGAGAGTGTGTGTTACCCATATCGGCATCATTGGCATTATATTCTATAAGCTGCTTGTTGTTGTTTTATCCCATCAGAAGCATTTATATTGCCCTTGTTTGAAAGCCAGTAGAAGTTTGCTAACTCTACGGCAGAATTGTTAAATATGGACGGGTAGAAATAAATATAGGTTTTATTTTGGGATGTCACGAGAACAGATACTTCCTTCTTTTCCACAGTCTCATGTCACCAAACGATACTGACCTGCCGCTGCTTCCCTCAATTCATCAATCTGCTTCCTGTTCACATCCACATGCACAAGTGTGAACGGGAGAATTATTGAGACAACACAAGTTAAAATGTCTCCTTGGTGCTTCGTGGTGGTTTCTGCTGTTACACAATCAGCTGCTCTCCTTCACTGGTTTCAGCTGCAGTGCTGCCATGACAGCGTGTCTGTTGTCTGATTGGTTCCCTGTTCCCTCCCCTGTGCCCCCCCCCTTATCTGATCATGTGTGCGACAGTAACTGTCACTGTTGTGACAACATGCAAACACTCTGCTTGAGTGTGTGTTTTTGAGTTTGCTGTGAGCTGCAGGTGCTTGAACCTCAGTTGTCAGTCCGGTGGGAACGCACACAGGTTCCACCGTCCTCACAACACAACTCCTGAGATTTGTTTTAAACATGAAAGCTGATGGACTCTTCAATACAGGCCTTTGTGTTCACTGGTCACTTTCACCCCCCCCCAGCCCCCCCATTAGCCCCTTTCTGCTCGTTCCCAGTCCAAATCCATGCTGTTCTTTCAGATGACCCAAGGTGACTTGTTAGGGAACAAACTCGCCATTGTGGATCTTTTCTTTTTATTCCTCGATGGACTTTGATGCCCGCCACTCGATGATTCAACCTCTTCTAATGAGACACGCTGTCCTGTCCCAGTATGTGTCCTCTCACTCAGAGAGACCAGTACAGGACAGTGACAGCAGCTTGTGGCACCTGGTTTTAAACACCTTATGTCTTTAAAATCCTATTTAACAGCAAACTCCCCTCACCCAGGGTCATTTCAGCTTTGTGTCTGATTCTGGTAAATCCTTTTGTGTGTTTTATAAATCGAGTGACTTCATTTACTCCGGGATTAGACCCAGCTGGAGATTGGCCAGAGCTCAATGAGCTTATGCTTCTACAAGAAATAAGATGGCTGCTGCTAAATAACAGCTTGTGGAACACTTTTATAAATCTTTAATTATATTTAATTGGATTGACAGATTTTCTTTCTAAAATGTGTAAAAAACTTCTAAACGGCACAACTGGGGCAAGAAACGTCTTTTCATGGGCAGCTCAACAAGCTGCTGTGTGTGGAGTGGAGTGGTTTAATGTATGAAGAGACAAAGAATCTGCTGATGTAAACGTCAACTCATCATCTTGTGTGTGTTTATTTCCCAGGAGGCTTCTCTGTGGTGTTCCTGGCTCGGACGCACAGCGGCGTGCGCTGCGCTCTCAAGCGGATGTACGTCAACAACGTCCCGGATCTGAACATCTACAAGAGAGAGATCACTATCATGGTAAGAGCCGTCTTCCTGCTCATCTTTATTCTAAGGGCCAATTTCACATTCATTTAGATTTTCCTATAAATGTCTAAATATCCGGAAAATGGGTCTGGCCTTCATCAGCGTCTTCTACGTCTTCTCTTATTTATCTTACGATATTTGTATTCTTCCATCAACACGATCACACCCTATTTAATTATTCTGCTGTATTCTCACTTGGGCTGTTTCAGATATTGGAAAAGTTCCTGAAAATGTCCAAAGCAACTGAGTCAAACATTTGCGTCCTCGCTTACAGCCCCTCCGGGAAATTTCAGGACAATGCTCGGACTTCAGTTCATGTCTCAAAGCAGCAGAAGTCTTAGTTCTGGCTTCATTGAGTGGAAAACAGGCTCCTCTAACTTCCTGTTCTCAGAGGGTTTCATGTGAACTTGAAAACGTTGTCCTCATCGTCAGATTCTCAGTTTTCAGGTATTTAACTTAAGCACATAATTACTTTTTCAAATGGAACAACACAAGCCCCGATGAAGGAAGGTGAACGTGAATGTCTTCATTCCACCTTTCTAACCCGTCCTGTTTTTCCAGCATTCAAAATCTGTCCAGAAATAAGTTAAATCTGTGAAACCAGGAGACGTGTAGGACAACAGCAGATGTCTCGTCTTGAACGTTTGACCCCAGTGTGTCAGTGAACAGCTCACTCTGAGCTGTTTGGCCAGCTTTGTGTGTCTGTTGACTGCCTCATCAGCTGGAACAATGTGTAATACACACACACACACACACACACACACACACCACACACAGAGCCAACCTTAAATACTGACACAGCTCTGGCCTTTTGGGATGTTGCCTCCTGTGTGTGTCGGTTTCCACAACACACGGTTCTCTCTCTCATCTCATCTCTCATCTCTCTCTCTCTCTCTCTCTCGCTCTCGCTCTCGCTCTCTCGCTCTCGCTCTCGCTCTCTCGCTCTCGCTCTCGCTCTCTCTCTCTCTCTCTCTCTCGCTCTCTCTGAAAAACCTTCTCACCACACGGCAGTAGTATTTCTTCTTCTCTGGTCTCATTTGGAAGTGGTTTCCATAGATTTACAGAGTGAAACCAGGAGGAAGGTGTGAACAAATGTCACAAGAGACTCACAAAGCAGAATTAAAGCTTTGGATTAACTTCATTCACGTCGGTTTTAATCCTTCATTTTCAATAAAGGAGCAACTTCATACAGGAGAAACAAGTCCCAACGTGAATCCTCCTCAGTGTGTGTTGAAGGAGGCTCAAGTGCACGTCAGCAATCCACACGTGCACTTCATCATATAACTGTTGAGGACATGGAACCTACATGGATCCTGTTTTCTTTAATCTTTGTCTTTCACATCTTTCTTTAATAAACGTTCTCTCTGGATCCCGTGTGCAGAAGGAGCTCTCGGGCCATAAGAACATCGTGGGCTACCTGGACTCCACCATCAGTCCCGTGTCCGACACCGTCTGGGAGGTGCTGATCATCATGGAGTACTGTAAAGGTGCGTGTTCTGAAACCATGAAATCTGTTCTGCTGCATGGAAGCTGTGGTTTTTCTTACTTATGTCTATGACCTCTGGTTGTTCTGTGGGTCCGGCTCCATCAGGTTATTTTAGGACAAATGTCTGCACACACTATTTGCCTTGGAACATCCTCAAACAACAGATCTCCTTTATTTTGTAAATGTTTTTGACTTTAAATTATGATTTTACCTGATTCTCAGTGATAATGACAAAACCTTTATAGTAGAAACGACATCGGTTCACAAATATATATCTGTGTTTATGTTTGCAGATATGAAAACCTTTATTTAACACAAAAAACAATGCATTTATATGAACAAAAATTTGATATATTGGTTTGCATTGGGGTTTTCTTTCTATTAAAGGGTATTTATAATCAATCTTATTCTTTAGCTTTAAAATATCAAACCTCACTTACAGTTCTTTGTCATAATGGTTTGATTTAAAACCTCCTAGGCCTCAAACACCCACATCACTTAGGCTCTGGTATTGAATCTGGTATTGAGTCAAGTGTGAATGTAAACACAGGAAAACAGAAACTTGGTTGGTAAATACTGCACGAGGGTTAAACCAGTGAAGTGATGTGTAGAGTCCTGACGTGTGTCTTCTCCTGCAGCCGGTCAGGTGGTGAGGCAGATGAACCAGCGGTTGAACGTGGGCTTCACTGAGGCCGAAGTCCTTCACGTCTTCTGTGACACCTGTGAGGCCGTGGCCCGGCTGCACCAATGCAAGACGCCCGTCATCCACAGAGACCTGAAGGTGACGGGAAGCTTCCTTTCTTTCTTTCCTTCCTTCCTCCCTCCCTCCATCCTTCTTTATCTCCCTCTGTCCTCCTCCTAAAGAAGTCACCTGCACAACTTCTAAGATCCTTATGGGACGTCTTTAGAATTCTTTTGTCAGAAGGAGGTTTGGCTTTGTCATTATTAAATATCTAGAAAAGGTGAATTTGAAATTACTAATAAAGATACTGTGGAGGCAGGAGTAGGTGTTTTAGTGGATTTCCAAAAAGATGTCAACACAATCAAAAAGAAGAACTGGATTTTCTGTTTTGTTTCCAGTTGTTTTTTAGGTTGATTTTAAATCTGCTCCATCAGCAGAAGACAGAACTCTCCAGTTTCACTTCTTGTTTTAGCTCCTCTGCTTCCTCACATGCTCACCTGCTTCCTTTACCAGCTTCTCTTATTTCCTCTCCTTCCTCTCCCTTGATCTTTGCCTCTCCTCTTTCTCCAGGACCTTCTCCAACCAGAGCTTCAAACACACATCTTCCTAATTCCTCACTAGCTTGATTTTCTTCAGAGCACATTTTCAAATCAAACATGGCTACGCACCAGCTTCCTCCTCTCTCTGGTGAAGCTTAGATGCCGGTGGTGATTTCCCACCCTGGTTGAATTCTCCTCAGTGCCCTGCTCTGTGGGCCGCTGTGCTCCGTCCAGTTGCAGCAGCTTGTGAACAGAGCGGTTCCTTCAGCTCCACAGGCCGCTCCTCTGTTCACTGTCTGTCTCTGCAGCCCACATGGCTTACATAACACTGCAGGGACACAAAAGACCACGGAGGCCCAGTCGCACACATCGCCAGGGAAAGTGAGAGTGCAAAACAAAAAGAAAGATGGAAGCTCTTTAACCCGGAGCTGTCAACAGCAGACACTCTGTGGTTCTTTCATTAGCTCCGTCATGAATCTTTCTCCTTTCACCTCCTTTTCTCTTATAAAACACCTGAATGGTTTTCAGGTTTCATGTCTCATCTGTTTTCTTTTTGTCTTTGTTTTCTTTTTTGTTTCCTTCCTCTCCACCACCTTCCTTCACTTCTGTCAATTACCAGTTACGTGCACATCCACTGCATCGTGGTGTGTGGGATAGAATAGATAAGATAAGAAATAAGACAAGATAAGATATTCCTCTATTATTCCCATTGTGTGGAAGAGTTACGTCTTACAGCACCAAAGACAATAGTGAAAGTAACAAGCAAAAGTCAAAGTAAAGATACAATATAAACACAGAGAAATATAACGATTAGAAAACAATATATACAACGGAAACAGAATATTTATATTGTAAAAGTATTGCACATTATATGAAGTTGAAAGTGCACAGATGTTGTTCAGTTAAATCAGTTGGAAACCTGAGCTCATGTTGAATGTGTGCGTCGCCACATTCATTCTAGTGTTTATCATCTTCCTTATATTTTATATTTGGTTCTCTTTTTGATATTTTGATATTAATGCTTCCACAAAACGCACCACAGCAAATTCCCTAGATTCTGATCCATGCAAACAGACGTCAGCCCCCCCCGCCGCCCTGTTAAAGCAGCTCATACGTGTCCTTCCAGCTTTACTCTCACATTGCTCACATAGTTTAGAACTAGTTTAAAATCTAGTTTTATCTAGAATCTGTGGCCTGAAACCCGAAAAGACTGAATCTGTCTCTTTCTCTCTGACCACAGATCAGCTTTGATCGCTCTCCTGAGGCAGAACCACTGTAATGAGGCCTTGTCACACCAGTGTAGTAAATCAGAAGTGTGTGTGTGTGTGTGTGGGATTTGTGTGTTTTAACAAGCAACTTTAAACACTAATTGTCGTTGAGCTTCTTCTGGACTCCAACCCCAACATCGTTTTCTTTTGACAAAATAAAAGGAGGTTGCGTCTGTAGAATTAATCATGAGGACACAGGATGAAAACACAAACACACACACGCACACACACACATTAAAAACAACAACTGCTGCGTTTCCTTTCCTGAGGCGATGAAGGTTGGATTGTAAACACGAGTCCAAACGTTCTGTGGCTGCGTCTCTGTTATTGGATAATTGCTGTGGCAGGTTTTAAGAGAATCAGTCAGTTGAGACAACATTACACTCCACAGCATCCATCCCTGTGTGAGTCCTCATGTTTCCCTTGTATATGTATTCACGTGTTTGTCTTTCACCAGGTTGAAAACATCCTGCTGAACGACCAGGGGAACTACGTGCTGTGTGACTTCGGGAGTGCGACTCACAAGGTGCTGCTGCCACACAAAGACGGAGTCACTGCTGTGGAGGACGAGATTAAGAAGTACGTTCTTTCTTTACTTTACGTGTAATTCTGAGATTCAAAGATTTGCCCATAACGACCAACACGCACTGACCCTCCTGCACCAGATGAACCTTCACCTGCTTTTCGGTTTGTTTCCTTATCTGGAGAGTCCCCACGAGAAGCCGACATTTCAACTACCAATACCTAATACAGGAATACTGTGGCACTCGTTCGCCCGGGTGTCCCATTTCCATCGCTGCTGATCAGAGCCAATAAAAACCAGTGTCTATTGTAGAGACATTTGAATCCGTTCCCAGTGCAGACACAAGCCAGATGTTAGCAGGTGTTAGTGGGTTTTTTCTCTAGCAGTGGAAAATGGGCGTAAGTGAGGCTGCAGCAGAAACTGAATTAACCTGTTTTCTGACTGTTGAGATGAAGTCACGTGGAAAAACTGAAAGAAATGAACAGAAAACACTTAAAATAACTTTATCAACTTTGTCAACTCTGCACATCTTTTCCTTCAAACATCACACCAACACAAAAACTGTAAAAAACCACTAAGAACAACACAACTCTGTGCGAGAACATGTGTCCTATTCACACTTACTCACACCACTGGCAGTTAAATGTGTCACTAAACTAAACTTGGCTCGCTGCCGTGACCGCTGTCATAAACGGTGTTTTCACACAACCTGTTGTCACTTTTTTATCTTTTGATTTGCGTCCACAAAGCAGAAGAGAAGCTTGATACAGAGTCATAACTGCAAATAAACCATAAATACACCTGCTACTGCCGCCGTGGTGCCACTGGTCCCTTGATGGTTCAGTGAGAGGTGGTAAACATGATGCTCCTCGGTTTTGTCACAGCTCCTGCACATTCACACTCTGATGCGTGTGTGTGTGTGTGTGCAGTTGGTTGTGTATTTATTCTTTTTGTGTGGTGTCAAATCACAGCAGTCCGGTCAGGTCCATACATTTTCACACATTTACAGCTGCAATAAAGTGAGCTGTGCTTATCTTCAGTATATGACCGTGTGTAAACTCTCATCCTCGTGGTCATTTAGAAACTATCAGGCCTCTGAGCCGCGGTGACTCACACAACATGGTGTCATCAAAGAGAGAGAGAGAGAGAGGGAGAGAGAGAAAAGTAATAAACTAAGAACCTTCTCACCAGTAAAATGGAAATGTAAAAATATCTCATTACACATAAAAGTTCTACTGCAGCAAACATCCAGAGCTGCTAACAAAAGTTAAAGAAGAACTTAATAGTGCACATTGTTCGAAAGATGGATTTTATTAATCAAACCAAATTAAATTGATCTATGTGGTGTTACACCATTAATAGTAAACCTGTTATATCGACAATACAGAAAGTTTCAGCTCATATATAGACTTTACTGTTGGTTCACACCCGAGCCACAGTAGAACGATGTTTTCCACCAACACAACCCGCTACACACAACCTGCTACACACAACCTGTCACACACAACCTGTCACACACAACCTGCCACACACAACCTGCCACCTGGTTGTGGTGGAGTTTGTAGCTGCAGAGCTTTCACACCTGCTACTTGTGTTAATTCAGTCTGAACCAAACACTTCAGGTGTGAAAGGAGCTTCACACCAGGGTCTGGGTTTTCATCATGACAACACTTTTGATTGTTTGGACTTTAAGACCAGTCATAAGAAGTTTAGACAGAATTAAACAATATAAGAAAAGAGAGAAGAGGAAAAAGCTCTTTCACAATTGAGTAAATGAACGTGTTTGCTCTGCGTCACTGGATCTCTGAGCTGTCACTGAGTTTCTGTTGTTTCTGTGTCTCAGGTACACGACCCTGTCATATCGAGCACCGGAGATGATTAACTTGTACGCAGGGATAGCCATCACCACTAAAGCTGATATATGGGTAAGGTGTTGCTTGGTGTGTCTGTGTGTGTCTGTGTGTGTCTTTGTGTGTGTTCAGCACCCTGCAGGGCTGGTTTGTCCTGGCCACCGTCGTTCTGCCCTGACGGGTTCCTCCTCCTCCCTCTCTCTCTCTCTCTCTCTCTCTCTCTCTCTCTCTCTCTCTCTGGCTCTGTGTCTCTGCTCCTCGCTCGCCCCTGGGCTGTTTGCTTTCACCAGCTCTCCAACAGTTTTCATTTTTTTTTGTTCCCCTCATGAAACATTGAGCAACAATCATTCACAATAAAACCAACGACTCCGTCTGGTCCCTTTCCTCTCTCCCTCCTCTCGCCGGTGCCTGTCCTCTTCCATTCTCTCACCATTTGAGATCATTAGCCTCCCTCCAGGACCAGTAGGCTCCAGTGCAATGGGACTGGGATGGTTTGAAGGTGAGGGGCGGCAGGAAGGACTTGGACAGCAGCCATTTTGAGGAGTGGTGGAGATTGCAAAAGGCCCAGGGAGTCCATTAAGAAGATGAAGCTGTTAATGACACGTCTGTAGAATTAAATATCTTATTTTTACAATCCTCACTAAAGGATCTGGAGATTTCTGAAGCATTCACACATCTTAAAAACGACACAACTCAGTGTTTTGATTTTCTCCTTTTATTTATTATTCTGCGACTCTTCGTTGTTTACATTTATAGTTTGTATAAGTTTAAAAATGAACAGATGGAAACGTTAAATACAGAAACACATATTTCATAAAACCCTGGACGAACTACAGAGCCTGTTCATAAGACTGTCACACTACTTGTCTTGTATTTTTTATTTTTATTATTTTTATATTGTTTCTAAGACTTAATACTTTAAATCTCTCAGGGCTGCTTAATGTCTTGTATTTAACTGTATATTAAAAAAAAATATCTGCATTTACCTTTTTTCTTTACTTGCTGCTACTAAGACAAATTAAATTCCTCTGCGATTCATGAAGCCATCAATTTCTCTATTTAATATTAAAAGAGCTTCTGGTTAGAGAATGACAAAACTCCAAACCAACTTCCTGTCAACTGTCTCCTGTGGGCCTTACTTCCTGTTCTGGTTTTGTGAACCACACACACGCACACACACACACACACACACACACACACACGTACACACACACGTGTCACATGCATGTGTTCATACACTTTGGCGCACCTGATGGTGTTACTGAGTTTAAGAGATGATCAGCCTGGTGGGAGATGAACTGTGAAGAATCTCTCTTTTCAGATTTAGACCTTGAAGTGAAAACATTTCCTTTGACGCTGCGGCTGATTCCAAATTCTCTTTCATCTCCGACGACATCATCAGCGATAAAAGACGCTGCAGCCAAATATAGCAACAGCTGATTATGTGCTGTGGGAGCAGAGCACTTTTCCATGTAGCGGTGTGTTTGGACGTGTTATTCTCCAGAGGAGGAGACGTCTTTTTAATAAACAGCTTTTTAATCCTGTGACATGAGACATTAATTCTTTGTTAGAGTCTCCTGTCGATCTCAGTGGGTCAACAACATCAACGTCCTACACACACACACACACACACACACACACACACACACACACACACACACACACACACACACACACACACACACACACACACACACACACACACAAGGGGCCGTAAGAGTCCAGGTGTGTTTCCTGTTCATCCTCTGGGGCCTTGAACAATTATCACAGTTTATTGTAACACAAAAGGAACTTTTTCCCACTTTATTCAACATTATACATAGATTCATGGATCTTGATGAATAACCTCAGGCATGTTTTAGGGGTCTGATATTTGAATGTGTGAGGAACCAGATAAAAATGCAGATCTGTTGAATCCAGTGTGGTTTCATCAGGAGACCGTTGGGCCTTGGTTGATGTTTCCGCTCTACTGAATGCGATTCTACTTCTTCTTCTTCCTCTTTGACAAACACAGTTCAATTTGTTGGGTAGTGGTTGTGTCTGGTGTCAGGGTCGTGAGGAAAGTACCTTCAATTCTAACTTGTGTTGTCAACAGTTGGGGTTTAATACTGAAACCTTTTCACTGCCAAACAAACTAAATAAAGATAATTCATGTGTCTAAAACAACCATGAAACCATCATGACTTAATAGACCCAACTTACTTTCCACTTTCAGATGTTCAGTTCTAACATTTTACATCTAGTCTTGTCTCTAAAACTTTGTTATCCTGCTGACACGGACATTTTTAATGACTTGTGCTCTTCTCCACTATAAACCACTGGTTTCTGCTTTTCTCTCCTCAGGCACTGGGATGCTTGTTGTACAAGCTGTGTTTCTTCACTCTTCCATTTGGGGAGAGTCAAGTTGCCATATGTGACGGAACCTTTATCGTTCCGGATAACTCCAAATTCTCCTTCAAGTTGCACTGCTTAATCAGTAAGTCTCCTCATCATTAATGCTAATGATGCCAGAATGTATGATTTCTTATTGAGTTATTATCGCCTCAGTTTAAGTGATTTGAATTCCCTCCCAGTGTAAAAGCTGCGTTGCAAGATGTACAATCATCATGATATTTTTAGGAGTTATTATAACCAGTATAGATAAATAGGCTCTTGATCCTACATCTGTGTTTACTCTTGTTTGCTCATGATTCTTTTCTCTTCTAACGTAACGTCTTTCTAGCAAATATTCCTTTATCCAAATATTTGCTGTATGTTTTATGGAAGTATTATTATTTGGTTTCTTGGATATGATCCATGTCTAATTATTTCCCCCCACATCCCCTCACCTCACCAAGTATCTATTTGTTAATGGAACAAGAAAAGAACAATTTGTACAATTTAGATAAAACATAAGTTGGATAATTTTATATTAAATTGCTACCAACAGATCCTTTTCACCTAAATCTTACACTCTGAACCTTTTAAGAAAGTCGTGGGTGTTTGTTTTCGTCTGTAAAACTGTTTGATCTTGCTAAGCAAACATTTTCACACAAACTGGAACTCGACTGTCGACTCCACCTTTATCAACGTTAAGTTTTAAACTTATAGAGAATTTGTACAGACCTGTTTTTCTAGAAGGAGCTAATACATATATTCATTATCTAGATCATAATTCCCATCTGCTGTCTTGTTTAGATGTTTTACAGTATTCTGTTAATCACAGATCTGTAACTGACTGGAGCTGCTGACACATCTCAGCCTGTTTGAACCAGTCTCTGTTTTCTTTCATGTTATTTCACTTCCCTAAAAGTTGGTTGTGGTGGAGCAGCCTCTTTTATTATTCTTAGACCAACAGCACCACCGTGTGACCAGAGAGGGACGATGCACATTAACTATCAAACCAGCCGGTGTTGCTCTTCAAGGCTTTTTTAAAATGATGTCTCTCTTTCTGTCTCTTCCAGGATACATGCTCGAACCAGATCAGGAGAAGAGACCAGACATTTACCAAGTGTCCTACTTTGCCTTCAAGTTAGCTGGAAAAGACTGTCCGGTGCCAAATCTCTTCGTAAGTCACTGGAATGAAGCGTCCTCGTGGTTTCAGCCTTCAGTCTGTTTCTTCTAAACACAATCCTCCTGGTCTCATCTTCTTCCAGAACTCTCCCATCCCCACGACGCTCCCAGAGCCGCTGACGGCCAGCGAAGTCGCTGCTAGGAAGAGCCAGACAAAAGCCAGGTAGCGATAAATCCCCTCACTCTGACGTTCAGCTGCCGGACGTACACCAGAGACCAACTGTTTGATTCCCTCTGCTCAGGATAACGGAATCTGTCGGCCCGACGGAGACGTCCATAGCTCCCAGGCAGAGGCCGAAGGCGGTGAACAGTAACGTGCTGCCGCTCGCCAGCACCGTCACCCCCGTGAAGATGACCGTGCCTTCGGCCCCCGTCAGCAACGGACAGAAAGGTTTGTTCACCATGAGCTGATTATTAATAAGTGTAGAAGTTTCACTTGTGTTGCTCTTATCTCAACACCCGTACAGGAAGTGAATCTGTGAGAATGTTGAAGAGGAAACTGATATTTGAATATTTAAACGTATATGTTTTAAATAAGCAAATATTGAGTTTCTACATTGGTCACAACTCGTATAAACTATTCTCAACTTTGCCATTATTACTATAAAACTGTTCTGTGAAACCTCCTCCAGCTGGATGTGTCATTCTTTGAGCAGTAGGAGCTATTCTGGGTTTCTCCTGGTGATAGAAGGTTGTGGGTGTGACGCCCTGTCACCTGTCAGTCATGTAGAGTAAACTCACAGTGGCAAGACAACTTTCAGTGTTGTGACACTGAAAGTTGTCTCGTGTAAACTTGCCTTAACTCACTTTTGTACACAGGAACATGTTGTATTATCACATATTATCCCTTGTGTGTTTTCTTTTAATCGTCACAATCTCATACATCTGAGCCTAATGCTTAACCTCTGGTGGTTCCCCCCCCCTCAGCTCCCACCCCCGGCTCCGGGGGGGCAGCTGCCCGTGCAGCCGCAGCCGCAGCCCAGCAGTCAGCAGCACCGGGTCCTGCAGCAGCTGCAGCCCGGCGACCTGCGTCTGCAGCAGCTGCAGCATCAGCAGCAGCAGCAGCAGCAGCAAGCCGTGCAGCAGCAGCATGCAAATGCTCAGCAACTCCAATACCTCCAGGTACAAACTACACATGTATATCCTCGTTGAAGACAAAGTAATGGTTTGCCTGCTCTACTGGGACCGTAACTAAAGGGTTTATCGTCTTTACACCCCCCCCAGTACCAACAGGCTGTGCAGCAGTCCCTCCAGCTCCAGCAGCAGCAGGCTTTGCTCCAGCAGCAGCAGCAGCAGCAGCAGCAGATGATGATGCAGCCCATGTACCAGCAGCAGGTCGCTCAGGCCCAGGCTCAGTACGCAGCCATGGTGAGTTCTGTCAGGGCTCTGAACCCAGAACCCTCTGTTTGTGCTCATTATACACGGACGTCCATCAGAGTGGATCTGCTCCTGTTGGCGTTCGAGCCCATTCAAGCATCTGAGGCGGCTTCTTCTACCCGAGAGTCCTGACGGGATTTCAGAGCAGAGGATCGGATCCAAAACGGCAATAAATAGATTGAGCAAATGACAGCGAAGCACATGGAGACGCAGCGTGAAACAACACGCCGCTGAATATTCCCTTTAATGTCAGAGTGGCCTAAAATTGCTCTCTGTTTTCCAATCGCTGGCAGCGAGTCCTCCTCCGTCGAGTGGCTTCATGTCGGTGCCAAGCAGCATTGGAAGCAGACGCTCAAACTTCCTGCTGACGCCGTCCAAATATTCAGAAAACTCGTATTTACACAGCGACTGAATCAAACACACAAACACAGGTCCTCGGAATGTGCACTGTGACGGCGGTGACATTTTTAGTCTGTTTCCCACCGAACGCGCACCATCTGTTTTTATTTCAGAGGCAATCTGGTTCCGAGCGGAGTCGCGACGGGAATCGAACAGAGGGTGAAACCGAGCAGCTTCCTCTCCACGTCGAGTTCTGACATATGAGGCAGATCACAGACAGGCGAGGAGAGCACCTCTGAAAACTGCTTCTTATTCCCCAGAGACCTGCTGAGCGGTTAAAAAGCAGAAGTTCCTCTGTGAGCTTCTACCTGCTCCTTAAAAACCTCAGATCAGTTTTATCTGCACAGAACGATGGGTTTTCCTTTTGATCTAAACACAAATATGAAAAAACATTTAACAAAAGAAGGAGCTAATACAACAAAATGCACTAAATTCTGTCCTCCTCTGCCTCCACGTGGCTTTAAACTCCTCAGTGTCTGATCTGATCCTTGTTGCAGTTTGAATCTTGACTTTGATCTCGGACGAGTTGTTTGACTCTCACTCCCTCATCAACCCCCTTCCACCGTGTCCCCAGCTTTCCAAATCCAGAACTGGTTTCTAACAACATTTCATCATCTCGTTACCGTCATTGAAAAACCAAAATCAAAGGTCCGTCCCTCATTCCCTTCCCCCTCTTCTCCCTCTCCTCCCTCCCCTTTCAGATGCACCAGTACCAACAGGCTTTTGTGCAGCAGCAGCAGCAGCAGCAACAACAACAACAACAACAACAACAACATCATCATCTTCAACAACATCATCATCATCAACAGCAGCAGCAGCAGCAGCAGCAGCATCACCCCCCCCAGCAGCCTCTCCCCTACATGCCCTCCCCTCTTGAGTTCCAGATCCCCCTCGGCTCTTATAACACTACCACGCCCTCTGCTGGACCTGCAGCAGGAAGTGGACTGGTGGGGGGGGTCTCACCTGTGGATCCCTCGTACACACACCCCAGGTAAAGTCCGATAAGCCTTTTGTTTTGTGCATCAGGGTTTTGATTATATCGTCACACGTTGTGTTAGAGCTGTCAATCCAAACCATGACGTGGTGTTTTTACTTCCCCCCGCCTCCACAGTAGAAACCCCCTGCTGGGCTCTGACGGTATCACACCTCCCCCTCCCCCTCAGAGCTGCAACAGTGCAGCGAGCAACCCCCCCGACATGTCGGGATGGAACCCGTTCGGAGAGGACAACTTCTCCAGGCTGACGGAGGAGGAGCTGATCGACCGGGAGTTCGACTTGCTCCGAGCAAGCAAGTGACCCCAAACCTTTCCTTTTAAATAAATAGTGTTTTTTACTAAATCTGCAAATACACAAGTGTTTGCTTTTTGTCTTTCCTGTCCATCAGGGCCACTGAGTTATTGTCTGTTTAGGTGAAATATCTACAAAATAACTGAATGAGAAAAGTTTGTAAAAGAAGAAAATAAGAAGACTTTGCTTCCTCTATGAAGTTTTTCATCTTTAGGAACGTTTTAAAGTTTTTATACATACATATGAGTTTGTTCCAGACCATAAAAAAGTCAATAACACTTTGTATTTGAAGGAAACTGTTGGATTGAAATTGTCTAAGTGAAGAATAAGAGGTCACCAGTTGTAGCACACTGTCCTTTGGTGGTTAAAAAGAAACCGTGCAGGATCTAATTGTTGTGTTGTGTTTCTTCATGTAGACAAACCTGTGGAGAGAACATCCAGCGTGGAGACAGATCGACTGCAGCCTGCTGCCGCCGCGAGGCCCCTCCTCCCCGAGGACCTGTTCGGCTCGGTCCCGTTCGTGGCCAGCGCAGGCAAGTCTTAGAGGAGTCTCTACCCTGAGGACCCGACACTGTGGATCCACCGGCCCCCTCTGGGCCCCCTCTCCTGCCCCCCCTGTCCAGCTCTTCTGTTCCCACCAGTCAGGAGCCCCCAGTCCCTCCCAGTCCCCACAGTGGGGCTTCAAAAACCAATGATCGGTCAGATTGTTTTGTTTCCCCTTCCTCAGATCAGATGTGCTTCTGTTGTCGGTGTAGAATAGAATCTAAAGGTGCTCCTCTGTGACTTAAATAGGAACAAATCCATTTCTGAATTCACTCAAATCAGCTCTGGGTTCTAAACCTGGGCCCGGTGCTGATCACAGGCTTCAGCCGCAGGAACTCAGTTTTTTAAGAAATGCATCATGTCGGTTACAGAAGTTTTAATAGAGACAAAATAATCCTCAACACTGAGCCTAATAATCCTAGAAACTCACATGAAACCTCTCAAAGCCCAAATCTCTCCTCCTCCGGCTTCTTCAAAGTCTCCTACAATTCATTTAGTGTAGATTAGAATAAAATATTACATTCACAGTTTAGTCCAGATATCGATCAGCCCTGGAACTTAGTCTGGTAAATATAGACACGTGAAGTTCCTCAGTTTTTACGTCTAACATAAAGTCAACACTCTTCTTCTCTTTAAACTGAAACACAAAGATTCCTCACAAACTACAAAGCGTTAACCTCCACTCTAACGTTACCTGGTGACTCGTAGTTTCTCATTGGTCGAACTCCATCACCAATGTAGGTGAATATGGAAGTGCTGTATTTCTACATGTATCACATCGGTGGCAGCAATAAGCTCCTGTGCCTCTGTGCTTCCTGCTTCTTCACTGCGTCACCGGGTCTCTGCTCCGAGGAGCCGTTTGGAAACGCTCTCTGTTCCTCGTGGAATTTATTTAAATGACGATCGACGCTATAAAACACTTTTTCTACAGTAAATTCATCTCTTAATGCAAGTTCGACAGTTCAACGTGGAACAGAAGCAGATAAAGATGCAACATGACCCTCGGAGCACTTGAATGTAAGTGTGGAAATATGTTCACGTCTTCGCTCGTTACTCAGCGAATAATAAATTCTGTTTTGAGTTCAAATTGGATGGAAGGAAGAAAACCAAAAAGAGAAAGAAACAGAATTTAACCCCCCGCCCCCCCCCCAGGCTGGCATGAAGAAACGTACGTTTTGGATTCAGCCTCTAAGCTTCCTGTGTCTGTGCCATCGCAGTGTGTCTGCTTGTTACTTCACTTACAGGTGATTTTATTTAGGTTGTTTATTATCTAATAGTGTAAAAAGTCAATACCAGCAACTTCCTGAAACAGTGAAGTTTCATTTTCCGAAGTCTCTGTCCTGGTTTGATGTTTTTGGTTTCAAGTTGTTGTTTATACACTTAATAATTAAATACGACACACGTGCGTCCTGTTGTCATCACGTACGTGGACTGCGTCGAACAATACACACACTACCGGATCGTGCTGATGTGTTTAGATTCTGCAGATTCACTGAGGATGAATTTACACCAACAGAGCAGCTCAGGTCAAAGCCTCTGTGGGTTGAGCTCACCTATTTGTGACTTTGGCGCCCCCTGTTGGTCGGGTATAAGTGTCAGCCCTTTCACATGTCACAGGATTCTGTCGGGTTGATTTTAAAAGATGATAAAATCACATAATATAATTTCGGGAGCACGACAAACCAGGACAGATGTTTTGAAGGTGGTGAAGTTGCTGCACAAACAATGTAGACTTAAGAAAATCTGAGTTTCTTTTATTGTGAAGTTTATTGTGAAGTTGTTTCCATTTGTAGGTTCAAAGTGCCTTTGTTACTTTTTTTTATTTTTTACATGAGTTAATGAGACCAACAATATAAAAGAGTTGTTTTGCTCAAAGGAACGAAGGAAGGGCCGGAGACACACGTCCTGTTAAACCAGATGTGATACTTTCACATACTTTATATTCCACCAGGGGGAGCACCACAGAACTATGTAGATTTACTGGATTTGCATATTGAAAAACACACGGTTCATATGACATACTACGCTGCCCCCTACAGTTCATGTGAGTATTGCATCTCTTGGATGGACGCAGGTTACAGGGGCAGCCGTGATGGAAACACATCCTTAAAGAAAGTTTATCTCCGGCTGAACATTATTTTCAAATTTTAATGAAAACTCGGTACTTTATAAAACAGCTGTTATCGTAATAACTATTACTACTTTGTGTTGAAAACGACCGGCCGATGGCACATTCTGTTGTGTTACTGTTATCTTGTACCGAGAGGAATCACTGAGGATTGCTCTTTTTATTATTGTGTTTGTTTTATTTTTTTATTACTTTGAATCCATACAATCCTGAAGGGCTGTATGTGTGTGAGTCCTCGCCCTGCTGCTGTGTTTCCGCCTTAGTGCAGCAAGTGAGCAAGTCGTCCATGCAGACACACACACACACACACACACACACACACACCAGTCACACTATTGTACAAAGTGTATTCACATACTTAGCTGAAGGTAAGTTTCAAGGTGTCGCTTCTCCTCCTCGTCGTCACGTTTTGATTTGGGCTGTTTATTAGTTTCGTTTCACTTTGATCGTGTCGTGGTTCGATTCCTTGGTTCAGCGAGACGGCCACGTTCAGAAACATCTTGTTCATGTGTACCGGTGGATGGATTTAACGTTAAAACAAAACCCCATCAAAGACCAAAAAAAAACCTAAAATAAGAGCGTGAAAGGGACGAACAGAGCCATTAACTGCACTTTATTCTCCTTCATGTGTTTCTGTAAAGTGCGAGGAAACGTGAACCTTCACCCCCGACTTTGTGGGGAACATAGACATTGATTATGTTGTTTATTAATTGTTTACATCTGCAAGTTTTCCTGTGCTTCCTCATCTGTTGTTGGGGTTTCCCCCGTTTCCGACGCACCCCCCCCCCTCCCCTCCTCAGCTTTACATCAGATCCCAGATCTGTAGAATGTCTGGGAACCTTTTTAAACTTGAGACAGTAGAAGTGTTTTTTAGTTGCTCTGGATCTCAGCAGCTCCTGGTACCGCTCCTGCAGAAAGGAACATAGATCCATAAGCTGTCTCCATCATATCCTGTTTCTTTGCAGCAGACTATGTAAACGGTCCTGTATCATACTGTGAGTGTGAATGTATTCTCTTTATAGAATGTTACTGATAAATAAAAAAAACATCCAAAAATCCGGTTTCCCTTTGGTTCCTTTTTGTAAAGTGAAAGCTTCTCTCTCCACCACTGCACCCCCCCCGAGCAAGATGTTCCTGAAGTTATCATGGCCGTCTCTGTGTGAGCGCTCTGTCGTCCAATCAAATCGAACCGTCGTGCTGCAGGTCAAAGGTCAAAACAAAAAACCCACCGCCATGTTTGTCCAGGACCAACGTGTGTGTCTGTGTGTGTGTGTGTGTGAAACAATAAGCAGCTTATTCTGTGACATGGTTCCTGTTAAATCTATGATGCTGACAAACAGGTCTTTTATATTTTTCTTTGTTGTTTTTAAACAAGTTTTAAAAAACGGCCTCGTCACAGGTTTCATGAGCTTATTTAAATCTAAACCTCTTCATGTTTGTGTGTAATTTTAAACTTCATGGGTTTCTTCTGTCCACGCTTTTATTTCAGTTGTGAAAATATGTTTAAAACATTTTTAAGAGCCTCAATCAGAGGAGAAACTCTTGGTTCATATCCGTACACCATAAATTTAAACTGAGGCATCAAAATATATATTTTATTAAAGGATTTAAGTAAATAACATTAGTAAATATTCTCCTTTCGGAGCTGTGGCACCATTTGAATGTTAATCACATGATCAAACTGTTATTTCATTGATTTATATAAAATATATAGTTAATGAGACTTTGAAATGAATAAGATACAAACTCTTAATTCCTTTGATTAATGCTCTTTGATATTTGAATCCATCTAATCCTGTAACTGAAGCTCGAACAGACAGATTAGTTTGTTTGAGCCTTTTATGTGAAGAAGAAAATATTATATATATATTTGTTAGTTTCACACATGATCCTTTAATCACTGCTCCTCAAAGAAATGATGAATCCTTCACTGTGAAGACGTTTATCGCAAATGTCGATTTCAGGATAACCCTGACTCTTTCATGTAGAGTCTCATCAGAAGCAGTTGGTGTCGAGGAGTTAATACATTTTTCTGACAAAATAAAAGATGCTAAAGTGTAATTTTCATGGAAAAGCTCTCGGAGAAAATACAATTACAGGTTTATAATATTAAAACTTAAAACAAGGAAATGAGAGAAGCTCAAATCAGAGGATATTTATTTGTCTCTTCTTGAGTTATGACTTAATTATTCAAGCAGATTTATTTTAAAACCCTCCGCTCCAGTATCATCACTGTACTGGGAACACGACACACAGTGGGATGTACAGTGGTTTGTTTTCCTGGAGTTCCAGTCAAACCAGTCTGTCCCCCAGCAGCCGTCCTCGAGCTGAGGTCAGAGACGTCGCTGAGCTTCTGTCCGACAGATTTCATCTTCCATCCGGCGAAGGGAGCAATCGCACGCGTGTTCCCACCACTTATACCCGTCTGCAGGAGAGAGATCAGATGTGTAATCCGTCTGATTGGACATGTTCCTGTTCAGTCGAGTCCGAGTCCGAGAGGTGAACATGATTGAAAAACGATAATCTCCAGATCCTCTCGTTTTAGATTGTTCTGTCTTTTCATTGTGTTCCGTCTCTTTGCCTCCCGAGCGTTTGGCTCCTGCCTCCTCGCGTCCTGCCAGTTTGAATCGGCTCGTGGAGGTTTGTGTTCCCGTGCTCACAGCAGGGGGCCTCTCCTCCCAACGCACAACTTCCACTGACGACAATAAATTGGCTCATTGTGCGCGACACCGTTTATTTTCAGTGGAATTGGAGACTTTCCACTTGTTAATTAGACATTTCTCTAAAGTTACCGTGAGGCAAATCTCTTGGAATTTAAATCGTTTATTCATCAAATGCCAATTTTGTTTTTGTATAGAATTTATAGAAATGCAGAGTGAGAGGTGATTACAGAACAAAGCTTTCCTTTGTACGACTGAAGCAAGAGACTGAGGGATTTAGATTTAAAAGTAATATCTTGAAAAGCATCTTGAGCCTCTAAGCCGCCAATCGGGTCACAGGAGAGAAGTCGGAGCAGCTTTCACACCATATGGATCTTCTGTGCTTCTCCTCCTTCTCTCCTTCTGGTTCCTTATCACACAAACTGATGGGATTTGGATTTTCAGAAGCAAAGTAATCCCGACTTCAGTAATACCACAAATACAGATGTGGTGTTGGGGGGGGATGAAAACTTCTGCTCCTTCTCATACATGCTTTTATTTTTTAAACTTTCATAATCAAATGACAGAGGCCTGAGGTGAATTCTACTTGTTTGACTCTTGTGTTTGTGTTTCTGCAGGATCGACCCCTGTGACGCAGACTGAGCAGAGCAGTGAGGACGCCAGTGTTCCTCCTCCTTCTTCTCTTCCTCCTCCTCCTCCTCCTCTTCTCTTCCTCCTCCTCCTCCTCCTCCACCTCCTCTAGTCTCCACCTCTACAGACGACCTGCAGCCTCCTGCGGTCAAGGAGCACAAACCCCTCAGGAGGACTAACTGCAGATCAGGTGAAGAGTCCGACAGCGACTTCGAGTCTGACCCTCCTTCGCCGAAGAGCAGCGAGGAAGAGGAGCCGGAGGAGGACGAGGCTCTGAACAGTGAACACGGAGACGACACCGAGCCGGAGAACCTGGGACAGAGGCCTCTGCTGATGGATTCTGAAGAAGAGGGCGAGGAGGAGGAAGACAAGCACAGTTCGGACTCGGACTACAACCCCGGCAGGGTCAAGGGTCGCTCTAAGAAATCTGCTAAATCGGCTCCTGCTGCCACCAGGGGGAGCCGTGAAGGAGACTCTGTTCTGACCCTCATCGGCCCTCTGGAGTCGCCCGGTGGATCCAGAGCGGCTCCGGCCGAGGAGCCCGTGGACGTGTTTGGGTTCGGTCCCTTCGCTGGAGGAGCTCCTCAGGTTGAACCTCCGGAGAACGTCTTCGTCAGAGCTCCGTTCAGACAAGTCGTCCAGGAGCCGCGAGCAGCCGCCGACTTCGATGTGTTCACCAAAGCTCCGTTCACCAGGAACCTCTCCATGTCCGGCAAGAGCGGCAGCGAGGCTCCGTCGGGCCAATCGCCGCCCGGCTCCCCCGAGGCCTTCGACATCTTCGGCTTCTCGCCCTTCCACCCGGGCTCCACGGCGCCCCCCCCCTGTGACCTCGAGAAGCGCCGACGACATCTTCCAGCCGTCTCACGAGGAGCCGGCGAGTCCCGAGCAGCAGAGGCTGAAGCAGCGCAGCCTCCAGAAGCTGTCTTCACGCCAGAGAAGAACCAAGCAGGAGGCCACAGGGGGGGGCAGCAAGCGGCACCACGGTACGCCCACTGGGGGGCGCAAGACCAACAAGCCCACCTACCGCACTCCGGAAAGAGTCCGCCGGCACAAGAAGGTCGGCCGGAGAGACTCCCAGAGCAGCAACGAGTTCCTCAGCACCTCCGACTCCAAGGAGAACATCAGCGTGGACTTCACCATGACGGAGGGGAAGGAGAAGGGAGGGTCTCTGCCGGCGGACGAGGCCCTCGACGCCATCTTGGATCCGTTTGGAGCCAAACCGTTCCATCCTCAGGACGGATGCCGGCCCAGCCAGTACCACGGCCTGGTGGACTGTAAGAGTGACATGGGCCCGGCCAACGGGAGGACGAGGACGGGCTCTCTGCACGCCGCTCTGGGAGACGGGGGGGGACATGGATGACTTCGGGGCCGTGCCCTTCACAGAGGTGGTCGTCCCCAGTGGACCCCAGCAGCTCCCCCAGCAGCAGGGGGCGCCCTCGCAGCCGGGGGAGCTCGACCCGTTCGGAGCTGCACCTTTTCCCTCTAAACAGTGACTCGCTGCCTCGTGACTTCCAGCTCCGCCTCCTGCTGTTAGCTAACGCCCCCTTTCCAACGAAATGCTCTGACGCTTCTTTTTTGACTTTTAATACGGTAAGAGCTGAATCCTGTGGAGTGGGGCTGTTCCCACAACTCCTTAAACCCCCCGCCCCCCCCCCGCTCGCTGAGGCCTTTTAACGCTGCATCTCGACCGAGAAGAAACCGAACTCCGGCTCGAATGAACTGTGATCACAAGCTAAGCTCCTCGAGGCCTTGGGCTCCACCGACACGTCTCTTAGCACCACGAAGCCTTACCGGAGCTCGGCCCTGCCTTGCTGCACAGAACCTCGGGAAGTCTGACCCAGTCGGTTCACTCCGGTGGAACCAGTTTGACCAGTAACCACTTTGTTTCGCCCTCTTCAGACTTCCCTCTATGCATTATTAAGATCACAGATCGTGTTGCACCTGGAACACGAGAAGCGATCGGATTCTGTTCCACTTCCTTAAAAATTTTTTTTTAATTAACTGTTAATTGACACAGGTTTAAATTTAGGCTCTTAACTGTTTACTTCTTTCCTTTTTTTTTGCAGTAAACTTCTGTAAGTTTCACATTCTGTTAGAAATAAAACACGAAGCCACGTTTGATCACACACTTTGGATTTGTGTCGTAATGTCGACTCCTCTGGAAACGAAGTAGAGGACAAATGGGTTTTGCACCTTTTTTAGTTAACGGACGAATTCGACTGCATTTGATTTATTTTGTCAACAAATCCATGAAAAGACCAAAATCAATTTGTCTTGTCATTTTGTAAATTGATTTCTTGACGAGTTAATTAAAAAGACAGTTTCTCTCATGTCTGCTTGATAAGAACCTGTTGATGTAGCGTGAAACAGGGAACGAGTGTTATTTAGTAACTTTAAATGTTGTCAAAGGTCATAAGGAATAACACATTTATCCTCTTTCTTGTTTTAAATTCTTATATCCGCTCGATGTGAAGCTGCAGCTCGACTGAGCGTAAACACTGAGTTTTACACTTCAATGCTTTTGGTCTTTTCATGGGATTTGTTGACAACAGAAAAGATGTCAGACTTTCCAACGAGGTATAAAAGACGATAAATCTGTGATGTAACATTCAGGTGATTTGTCCGACTGCACTTTTGATCCCTGAATTCTTCCAGGATCTAAAGTTCTGTGATCTATGAATCGAAGGCCTTAAGCTCTGAATTCACCTTCACGACCACTCGCACCTTTTCAATTAAAACCTGCCGGTGGCTGAGTTTTCACCGGTGGAACATTTCAACCGACGACTCCATCGTTTTTTCTTTCTTGGTGTTTTACCTTCTGTTTGGTGCAAATGAAGGAGATTCACCTCAGAGGGTTGGAACACAAAGCTCGGGACACGTCTCACAACAGGACACAGGTTCAGTTTATTTAGAGTCGAGTTCAGCAGCTTGTTGATCGAGTACGAAAAAAAGTCAGAGATACAAAAGTTCTGCGGCTACAAAATGAGACTCAGACAAAGTACAGGTTTTTTTTTATCAAAGAGAGAAAGTCGTGTCTTTACAGATCAGATTCAAAATCAATAATTTAAATACATCACAACAAAAGGAATCTTTAAAACCAGAGAATACTCGAAACATTTAAAAACATTAAATATCACAGAGAACAAATGAGTCTCATTCCAAAATGAGACAGTTTCCATCTGACTGGACAAACAAATTCATGAATTATTAATAATTAAGACTTTTTTCTTTACGAGAACTTTAATGAAACGGCTAAGAATTTATCTCCAGTTTGGATTTGTAGCATTTTGGAATGAAGTCATTTAAAAAAAAGAAGAAGTAAGTGTTGACCTTTGACATTGCACGTGACCCTAAGTGGAGAACAGGTTGAGTCTGAAACACAGAGTTGATAAAAGCAAAGTAGTGAATTCATCGGGATCGACAGAGAAACAAAAAGCTAAATCAGTGCTTGAGAATCTTTACATAAAAATAAAGAACAGTGAAGAACCGACCCCGATATTCTTATGTTTAACCCAATCTGAGGTAAATAACTCACATACCTGCAGATCATACAAAGTTGTTCGTCTTACTCGGCCGTAAGAAACACACACACACACACAAACACACAATCAATACTGTTCCCGCTAAAGGAGAAAACCAAATAATACAGGTAGCGACAGAAAGTTGAGCTTTGTTGCTCCACGGCAGCGTCTTTGGTTTTTCTATCTAAAGATCGTGAGTGAAAGAATCTCAGAGTTTCACCCGGAGGCTGAGACACAAAGATTCTTATCGAGGGAACAAAAGAATTAAAGGACAAATAGTTTGGGTCGAGTTGAACTCTGCTTATTTTAACCTTAAAAACTAGTTTTAGCGAAACTAGTGGATTATTAGAATTTTCCCTTTTTGGAGGCTGTTTTAAAAGTATTATGGAAAGTCCAGTTCATTTAAACGAGTAAGAGCTACATGATGATTTATTTACAGGCACTTACAGGAATTCACTTCTAAGAAAAAGAAACGCTTACTCGATTATAACAGATCCTGAATCTGTTTTTGTGGCTGAACAACAAAGTTCTGTCAGATGAAAACACTGCAACGGCCTCGAGCTCTGGAGATTCTGTCATTTCAGTGTTTCATCTGTGACAATGTGGTAAAGAGGAAAAACTCAGTTCAGCCACCGGTGACTGTTTAAGCTCCAATCACACGTGTCACCTCTGATCCTGGAGGTCACAGGTTCGATTCCTGATTGCTACAGGTTCTGTTTCCTCCCTCATCAGAGACTCACAGGTAGAAACGTGTCCTTCTGTCGGGACACTGGGATGAAATACGAGTCTCCTGTCGGTGCAGCTTCTCTCAGCCTGAAGACAAAAGGGAAAAACAAAGATTAACAATACAAACTATTAGCACAAACTTATTGGGAATACTCATTAAAGTTTGAAGTCATAGTAAAGTAAGTTTTAAATTAGAATCATCGCTCGTCTGCCTCCAACAACCGATCAAATCTTTTTTATTCCAGATTCATGAGGATCTTTTACCTGTGGAATTTAATCAGCTAAGATATTCCCTAAAAACAGACAACATAAAAAGTTGAGGAAGTCAAAAGTTTAATGAGTTCACTTTCAACTTTAAACCCAAACTGAGTTCATCATCTTTGAGTCCAACTTGATGTTTGGACCCTGGAGCTGATCTCACGACATCACGCAGAAGAAAAACACAAACATACTTTGTTAGGCTACGAAAATCAAATTCATCCTCGAGTACAAATGAGTGTTTGTATAAAATCTAAAGAAAGTTGTTCTTGAGATTCATTCAAGAGAAAAAGACTGACAACTAATCTGAAAACTAAAGATAAACTACAGCCACTGGCAGGAAGGAACATGTTTATCAAATCAAACTTGTTGCCATGGAAATACAGGACAAAATAAATCAATGAAATCCAAACTATAAGAACACCACCTGATTGATATGATGTCTCAGGGAGATTGAAATATAATATAAACTAGCTCCTTCCACATTAACTGGTTTACAGTGATGGTGGAGCTTCTTCTTACCAAGCGGTAGCAGCTGGTCGGTGGTCACTAGTCGTGTGGGGGGGCGTCGGGGCAGGGCTCGCTGTGTCTGTACGCCATGATGAAGAACGACGACTGGTGCCACCAGTAAAACATCAGCACCAGCAGCATGTGCCACACCTGGTGACTGGAGCCCACGTAGTTCAGCTGACCTGCAGAAACAAACCAGTCAAATCCAAGCACAGGGTTTAGAACATATGATGAGAGAGAGAGAGAGAGAGAGGGAGATGGTTCATGTCCCACAACTTCTAATTTAACGTTTATCTCTTGTCCTGAACTTTTCCTCAAGAGGACAATAAAGACTAACATCTTTACTCAAAGATTAAAAATATTAATTTGGATATGTAAGGAAGAAATCGTCCTTCATGAACATTTTATTATATATTCAGGGTGATGATTTTAACGTGTGTTATTATTGTAAAAGGTTTAAAGATCCGAAAACATTTATTTTCTCACATTCAGTCCATTTTCAGCTCTTTTCAGATGCTAACGCTTAAGAGCGACTTATTAAAGAACATGAAACTTATTAACAAACACTATTAATCAGGTTTAAACCACAACAGAGGACATGAAGAAGCCGTCTCACCTGGGAAGTAGCGTTCAGGAACTTTAGAGACGTAGAAAATTAGAGCCAACGCTGCGAGGAAGTACATCCCCAGGACACGAGGGATGAACGCCTGAGGGAAGAGAATATCCATTTAACTGATGTCTGAACAAACCTTCATCAACGTGTCTCTGCTAAATGAGACGTTAATAAGGACACAGTGGTTTCAGTGGGACCACAGACTGACCTGGACCAGTTCGGAGGAGAAGCCCCCGGTGATGCAGATCCAGTGGACGGTGGGGATGAGGCCGTATCCGGCCACCGAGCAGAAGACCAGCGAGCGCAGCTGCTTCCACTGCTTGCTGAGGTAGTGAGGATGAATCTGAGCAAAGAACACGGCCAGGATCATGGCCAGGACCGTCACCAGGTACACCTGCCGCCAGTACTGCAGGGACGGGGGGGGGGTCAGAGGTCAGAGCACTGCACCTTTTAATGAACATTTTCATTATTACTGACAAATAATCATGAATCTAAATAATTATATATTTGTTGTAAACCAGAAAACTGTTCAATAATAATAAAACTAAATCATTAATTATCACAATAGAATTTTAATGAGCAGTAATATCACAAAGGTTCAACAGATCGATATGTTTATACACAATGTGAGAATAGAGGAGGTTTAACACATTGATCCTATTATTGTCATTTAGAGACTGATATTTCTGACTGTGGTGAATTTAAAGCCTCAGATACGAGCTTCAGAGAACCGGTCGTGTGTGGAGGTTTATTTTAGATTCACAGACACGTGATGGTGTAAGAAACTGAAGATTTGAGCATCATCTAAACTCAAACTATCCAGTTTCAGTTGAGATCTTACGTATAAAAAATATAAAAGCAATCGTCCGATCTGCACTTGATATTTTAAACTTGTGTAAGTAAGAGTGTAAAGTCTGAGCAGCTTTGTCTCGGTCCCTTCTGGACACTTCTGTGGATGTCGGCCTCCGTCCAGTCACACGTCCTCATGTGTTGAGTCCTGCTGAATTTCACAGTGAATAAATTTGCACCAGGAACAAGGCCCCCCCCCCGCTCGGCCGCAGCCAAATCTCCTGACGCTCCTGAACAGACACCCCAGTCCTCTGTCCACATGATACATAATCAATGCGATACCAACAACCACTAGAGACCAAACTCACAGCACGAGCACGCACTAACCGACTCAAAACTGACACAGACGACCCGGTCCCACACCGCTCAGGTACGACCTTGATCTCTCATCTCTCTCTTCTCGCACTCATCAAAGAGATGTACATCTCTAGCTCAGACAACCGGCCAGGGCACGAAAAGTCGATACGCGTCGAGGTATCCACATCCACACATCCAGTAGTTACCACGAAGTCCCTCATGTACACGATATACACACAAGAGAGGAAGCGCTCAGCGGGTGGAGAGATTGGTCGTCTGTCCGTCGCGACGGTCCCACGGCACGGCACGCGAGGCTATGTCTAGATCCTCGTCTCGCACGTGATAGTGACAACCCCCTGGTGCCGCATCGCCTCTCTCTCGCGTACCTGAACACACTTAGCAACTGGCTGCGCGGCGCGCTAGGCCAGAGACAACACACCTCCTCTCCGTGTACAGCACCCGAGGTACATAAGATCCTTGAGCCTACTGCTCTAGCTACTGGCGCTAAACTAATTTAGCTCTAGATCAGGTACTCCACCGTCGAGTTGAATTGTCTTCGACACAACTCTAACACCTCGGCCAGTTAGAGTCACACACACTATACTGTGGGATCTCATAGCCGACAGTCGGAGATCCACATCTCGGACCGTCCGGAAACATTAACACGCCAAACTACAGCGTGAGACTCACCACCTACCAGTACCGTCATAGTAGACACTATCCTACGATAGCAGCAGATCGACTCAGGCTATTGGTGTACCACAGCGATACGGATACAACTCTGCGCACCGCTCGGACAAAGTCTGAGACATTCTTGTACGACCGTGGCGCTCGAAGACCCACGCTAGAGAGCGCAACTTCAAGTCAAGACAATCTTCTACTACGCGCTCCCTAGCATACACGCTTGCACATGCGAAAGTAGTTCCATGCGCGTGCAGACAACATCGTGGTCACGGTGTGTTCTCTCAGTCCCTTTTATTTCAATGCAACTCCTAGCGGCCCGACACACTCCGTGTGAGTAATCACACTGGACACACGCAAGCACGGTACGAGTAACACTCTGACCCCGTCGCGACAGTAACTTCTATGCCATTCAAGTAAAAATGCTCTGTATAGGGCTACACAGTGCGCGTGAGCTGTATCGACACCACAAACCGAGTGTGTGCGTGCGAATAAACCCACATTTCAGACACATGGTTGGTTGGGGAGGTAGGTGGGTAGGGTGTGGATAGGGCTACTAAACCAGAAATTGGGGGGGGGGGGGAGAGGGGTTGAGATTTGTTTTGATTGTGGTTGTATTATGGGTATGGGTTTTGGGTTTGATAGGGGGTGTGGGGGGGGGTGTTAGGTAAGGTGGGTTGACGGATTGTGATGGGGTATCATGGTTATGTTGGTTGTGTGGATGGAATGAGTTTAGGTATGTGTGTTTGGGTGGGGGATGGGTTTGTGAGGGGTTGGGGGGGGGGTACAACACAGTTGGATACAATTTGGGTTTGTTGGAGATGGATAGGTGTATATATATGTGAGAGACACACACATTAGTTGGATTTGATATGTTGAATGGGTGAGATTGTGTGTAGAGAAGGTGTGAGTGTATGGCACATCACCCCGAGTAAACAGACATGGTTCAGCCGTGAGAGAGTATTTTTGAGTGTTTGAAAATTTGCAATAGAGCGTGAGGGTGGGATGAACACAGAGAGAAAATCCCCTATATTTAGAAAGTAAAGAGAAATCAAGAAACTCATTAAACAAAAATTTGAGGATGGTGGTGATGGTAGGGGTTTGAAGTGGTTATAGGGTGGGTAGAATTAGGTTGGGAAGATGGAAAGGTGGAATGAGGGGGTTTAATTGGTTTGAGGTGGGATTATATTGGTGTAGGTGATGTGTTGTATATAAAGTTATGGTTGAGATAGGGGGTTATGGTGTAAGGGATGTTGATAGAAGGGTAGTTTGATGAAATTGTGGAAGTGAGTAAAGATTTTAATGAGAATTAAAGCGAATGGTATTCGCAGAGAGATGGATGAAAAAAGGTGTAACCATCTAGTGAAAAAGATTAACACAGCTGGGGGGGGGGGGGAATTAAAGATGTGACACACAGCAGCAAAAGATGTGAAGTGTGAATGAAAATAAGAAGAATGTGATCTCAACAAACCTCGATCACAAGGGAAGGCTTTCAAAATCATCACATTTCTGTTTCACAACAGATAATAATGAATGATTTATGATTTTTATTGATGAAAACCGGGAAATGAACTGTGTAGTTCTCCGAAGAATGCGCTGTCGAAACGTTTCACATACACTCTTAATCTGGCAGGAGGACCAGATAATTAGCGGACTGGTTGTATCACCTATAATCAGCGTCCTAGAGCATAATCAGGTTCATATTTAATGACTCTTTCTTGAGTCTCTGTTCCTGCTCACGCATCAACATTATCGACACATCTTGTCCATAATTCAGTATTAAAATAACAGCAAACATCATTTTTCAGCGACTATCCAGAAAGTCAGATCACTTTGGTGTGTAGCGAGGCCATTGCACTGAGTCTATCATCACCATCACTACACAGCATGAGACAACAAAGGTTGTATTAGAGACAGCATTTACTGAGTAACCACACTCACACGCATCAACAATTATAAAACACTCATGTCGTCAATGTATCTAGACATGCTTCCCTGGGTTTGTCACGATATTAATACCGCCCTCATTATGACACAGATCTGACTCAACCAGTTTTGTTAACATATGATATATATTGATGAAGGAGGGGCAGCATCTCTGTGTCGTGTTATATAAAGATCAGTCGTACACTGAGGGATCAGTTAACAACATATGGATTCAAACATGATCATGTGATATGAGCCCTGTAATCCATCCAACAGGTCCGACTAACCAGTACTCTAGTCACAATGAAGAAATGTGAGTATGACGACGTGATGACAGATGTTAGGAGGAGAAACTTGGTCCTGTACCTGGAAGCAGAAGAGCTCGATGGAGTAGATGACGTAATCTCCTTGGAGGCGCCGAAGACCGGGCAGCACGGACGCCATGTTTTCTACACCCCGAGTGAAGAAGAATGAGCAGGAAGCCAAACAGATTGCTCCAGATATTCACCGTCTCATTTGGACAGAAGTGAAGATGCTGCACATGGGTATCGAGAAACAGGATTTATCAGAATCAGACAGAATCACATAAAATCATCTCTACCTACAGACGAGATCAGTGAATTCAGCAGCACAGACCATAATATTTAAAAGTGACACATCTTCATGCTGTATGAACATGAACAAGTCAAACCCTCCAACTCTGACAGAACTACGAAAAAAAACTATTTAATAATTTAGATGCTATTTGTTGATTGTTTCATTAACACAAAGTAAATCAATCTAATTCATTGATAAACATTTGTATTATGAATATTAATCTATTTTATGTTATAATTTGATCAAACCAAATGGCAAAAAATTCAAAATTGACAGCTTGATTTTTAACAGTTTAACTGTAAAACGTTATTATAAATAAATAATAAATAATAGGAGCTCTACTTAAATAAATAATAAAAGGAACCTGCTATAATTGCAAAAGAAAGACATGTTTTAAGTTTTCCCACACGTCTGTTATATAATCAACTTCCACTTCTGTTAGAAACAAGTTCTGCAGGTTTTAGTTTGTTCTGAGAGAAGGAAACTAAAAAACCTAAATAAATCCCAGCATGAAATCAACTTCTCAATCTCATCACCAGTGATGTTACAAAGCAGAGGATCAATGGAGCTCGTCAGACGCTCTAGATGCACGAGCACCCTGAGAGTCAGAGTACGCTCTGTAACCATCTGTGAATGACGGGTTCTCCCTCAGGAACACGGGACTGCTCGAAGGTGGTACAGCCGGATTCCCCGGGTGCAGCCAGAACCTGCCAAATGTACTGGTAACCTCCCAGCTCGATGTAGTGCCCCGCGTCTGGCGTTCTCTCCTGGAGCTTCTGAGGCATGTAACGGGGCCCTGAGCAGAGCGACTGACCATGTAGATGTTTAGGAGACAGATCACTCTGAGACTGGTGCTGAACAAGCTGGTCAGAAGAACAGTGGAACGAGGTTTACTGTCCCTATGCGAACTAGCAGGAACAGTAACACACATAAATTGTAAACTAATCAGATTCTCAACCGCGCGAGGACTTCCTCAAATGTCGTGATTTGGCCACAAACCACAGATGTTGACTTTACTGTATATTAGAGAGCGAAGCGACTAACCGGAAGATGTGTATAATAAATAAAAATAACAGCTAAACATCAGAGTTATTACTTTATTTCATTTTAAAGTATCTTAACTGTTGTTGATTTAATTTAATTTTCAATTTAGTACTTGATTACGGAGTTCAATTAATCGATTATTTTGTAGTCATTAGATATTCTAAAGTTGCAGCCACTTAGCATGTTGGAGGAAAAGGCCAGACTCCGTTCAGAAACTTGTTTATTTGAGTTTTAATCAATACAAAACAAAAGTATATAATTAATAAGTCTTATTTTCATAAGTTTTATTACCAAAACACCTGTTGCTCCAACGGCACCAATAGAAACTTCAAGTGTTTGGATAGACTCGTGGAAACCAGATTTCACTCGCTAATTTGTCGAACTAATCTTGTGTTAACCTGCCACATTAGAGGAGGCGGAGACGATCACATATTATGATTGACATCTTGTTGACGTGACGCGTTTGCCCCAGATCTCTAGTTGTAAGCGAATAAAAGCCAAAGAGGGAGTTGAACCAGGAACATTAATTTGGTCGCCTCTTACACAAATCAACTGTCGCTGACCCGTTCATCTTAAAACTAGCTTATTTATCAACGAGGTCTTGAACAAAAGTGTGCTCGAGTCTGAGAGCGGGACGGGCTAACGAATGCTACATGAATAACACACTTTTAGAGGACCAATACAATTATAAACAAACTCACCTTATTTTAAATCACTCTTCGCTCAGTTAGTCGACATGTTGATGTTGTTTTGATCCGCGTCGCGCGTCGAAATCACGAATTCACGCTAAATCATAATCAACTCGACGTTTTAA
>JBAMIH010000154.1:0-2500 GCA_038501795.1 Pseudopleuronectes americanus
AAAGAAAAGAAAAGAAAAGAAGAGAAAAGAAAAAAGAAAGAAAAAAGAAAAAAAGAAGAAAAGAAGAAAGAAAAAGAAAAAGAAAAGAAAAGAAGAAAAGAAGAAAGAAAAAAAAAGAAAAAGAAAGAAAAAGAGAAAAAAAAAGAGAAGAAGAAGAAAGAAAAAAAGAAAAAAGAAGAAGAAAAAAGAAGAAAGAAAGAAAAAGAAGAAAAAAAAGAAGAAGAAAAGAGAAAAAGAAAAGAAAAGAAAGAAGAAAAAGAAAGAAAAAAAGAAAAGAAGAAAAAAGAAAAAGAAGAAGAAAAAAAAGAAAAAGAAAAGAAGAAAAGAAAAAGAAAAGAGAAAAAAGAAAAGAGAAAGAGAAAAGAAAAAAAAAGAAAGAAAAAAAGAGAAAAAGAGAAAGAAAGAAAAGAAAAAAGAAAAAAGAAAAGAGAAGAAAAAGAAAGAAAGAGAAGAAAAAGAAAAGAAAAGAAGAAAGAAAGAAGAAGAAAAGAAAAAGAAAAAAAGAAGAAAAAGAAGAAAGAAAAAAGAAAGAGAAAAAAGAAGAAAAAAAAAGAAAGAAAAGAAAAGAAGAAAAGAAAAAAGAAAGAGAAAAAAGAAAAAGAAAAAGAAAGAAGAGAGAAAAGAAAGAAGAAAAGAAAAAGAAAAGAAAGAAAAGAGAAAAAAAAGAAGAAGAAGAAAAAGAAAAAGAGAAAGAAGAAAAGAAAGAAGAAGAAAGAAAAGAAAAAAGAAAAGAAAAGAGAGAAAGAAAAAGAAAGAAGAGAAAAAGAAGAAAGAAGAAAGAAAGAAAAGAAAGAGAAAAAAAGAAAGAAAAGAGAAAGAAGAAAGAAAAAGAGAAAGAAAGAAAAGAAGAAAAAGAGAAGAAAAGAAAAAAGAAAGAAAAGAAAAAGAAAAGAAAGAAGAAAAAAAGAAAAAGAAGAAGAGAAAGAAAAGAAAAAAGAAAGAAAAAAGAAGAAAAAGAAAAGAAGAAAGAAAAAAAAAGAAAAAAAGAAGAAAAGAAAAGAAGAAGAAAAGAAAGAGAAAAAGAGAAAGAAGAAAAAAGAAGAAAAGAAAAAGAAGAAAGAAAAAGAAAAAGAAAAGAGAAGAAAAGAAAAAGAAGAAAGAAGAAGAAAAAAGAAAAAGAAAGAAAGAAGAAGAAAGAAAGAAAAGAAAAGAGAGAAAGAAAAGAAGAAAAAGAAGAAAGAAGAAAGAAAAAAGAAAGAGAAAGAAAGAAGAAGAAAAAGAAAGAAAAAGAAGAAAGAAAAAGAAAGAAAAAGAAAGAAAAAGAAAAGAAAGAGAAAAAAGAAAGAAGAAGAAAAGAAAAAGAAAAAAGAAAGAAAAGAAAGAGAAAAAGAAAAGAGAAAGAAGAAAAAGAAAAAAGAAAAGAAAGAAAAAGAAAAGAAAAAAAGAAGAGAAAAAAAGAAAGAAAAAAAAGAAAAGAAAGAAAAGAAAGAAAGAAAAGAAAAAGAGAAAAGAAGAAAAGAAAAAAGAAAGAAAAAGAAAGAAAAAAGAAGAAAGAAAGAAAAGAAAAAGAAAGAAAGAAGAGAAGAAAAGAAAAAGAAAAGAAAAGAAAAAAAGAAAGAAGAAAAAAAAGAGAAGAAAGAAAAAGAAAGAAAAGAGAAAGAAAGAAAAAAAAAGAAGAAAAGAAGAAGAAAAAGAAAAGAAAGAAAGAAAAAGAAAAGAAAAGAGAAGAAAAAAGAAAGAAAGAAGAAAGAAGAGAAAAAGAAAAGAAAAAGAAGAAAAGAAAAAAAGAAGAAAGAAGAAAAAAGAAAGAAGAAAAAGAAGAAGAAAAGAAGAGAAAAAAGAAAAGAAAAAAAAAGAAAGAAAAGAAAGAAAAGAAGAAAGAAGAAAGAGAAAAAAAAAGAAAAGAGAAAAAGAAAGAAGAAAAAAGAAGAAAGAAAGAAAAAAGAAGAAAAAGAAAGAAGAAAAGAAAAAAAGAAAAAGAGAAAAAGAAAGAAGAAAAAAAGAAAGAAAAAGAAAAAGAAGAAGAAAAAAGAAGAAGAAAGAAAGAGAAAAGAAAGAAAAAAGAAAGAAAAGAAAAGAAAAGAGAAGAAAGAAAAGAAGAGAAAAAAAAGAAAAAAGAGAAAAAGAAAAAAGAAAGAAAAGAAGAGAAAAAAGAGAAAAAAAGAAAGAAAGAAAAAGAAGAAAGAAAAAGAAAAAGAAGAAGAAAAGAAAAAGAAAAAAGAGAAAAAAGAAAGAAAAAGAAAAGAAAGAAAGAAGAGAAAAGAGAAGAAAAGAAAAGAAAAAAGAAGAAAGAAGAAAGAAAGAAAAAGAAAAGAAAAGAGAAAAAAGAAGAAAAAAAAAGAAGAAAAGAAGAAGAAAAAAGAAAAAGAGAAGAAAAGAAAAAGAAAAGAAAGAAAAAGAGAAGAAAAAAAGAAAAGAAAGAAAAGAAGAAGAAGAAAGAAAGAAGAAAAAAGAAAGAAAAGAAGAAAAGAAAAGAAAGAAAAAAGAAGAAAAAGAAAAGAAAAAAGAAAGAAAAAAGAAGAAAAGAAAAGAGAAGAAAGAAAGAAGAAGAAAGAAAGAG
>JBAMIH010000154.1:7500-65091 GCA_038501795.1 Pseudopleuronectes americanus
AAAAGAGAAGAAAAGAAAAAGAAAGAAAAGAAAAAGAGAAAGAAGAAAGAAAAAAAGAAAAAAGAAAAAGAAAAGAAGAAAAAAGAAAAAGAAAGAAAAGAAAGAAAAAAGAAAAGAAAAGAAAGAAAAAGAAGAAGAGAAAAAAAGAGAAAAGAAGAAAGAAAGAAGAAAAAAGAAAAAGAAAAAAGAAGAAAAAAAAGAAAGAAAAAGAAGAAAAGAGAAAGAAAAGAAAAAGAAGAAAAAGAAAAGAAAAAGAAGAAAAGAAGAAAAGAAAAAAGAGAGAAAAAAAAGAAAAGAAAGAAAAAAGAAAAGAAAAAAGAAAAGAAAGAAAAAAGAAAAGAGAAAAGAAGAAAAAGAAAAGAAAGAGAAAAAAAGAAGAAAAAGAAGAAAGAAAGAAAAGAAAAAGAAAGAAAAAAAGAAGAGAAAGAAAGAAAGAAGAAAAAGAAAAAGAAAGAAAAGAAAGAAGAAGAAGAAAGAAGAAAGAAAGAAAAAAAGAAGAAAAGAAAAGAAAAAAGAAAAGAGAGAAAAAGAAAGAAAAGAAAGAGAAGAAGAAAGAAAAAAAAGAAAGAAGAAAAAGAAAAAAAGAAAAAGAAGAAAAAAGAAGAAAAAAAAAGAGAAAGAAGAGAAGAAAAAAGAAGAAGAAAGAAGAAAAGAAAAAAAAAGAAAAAGAAAGAAGAAAGAAAAAGAAAGAAGAAAAAGAAGAAAGAAAAAAGAAAAAGAAAAGAAAGAAGAAAGAAAGAAGAGAAAAAAAGAAGAAAGAAAAGAAGAAAAGAAGAAAAAAAAGAAGAAGAAAAAGAAAAGAAAAGAGAAGAAAAGAAAGAAAAAGAAGAAAAAAAAGAAGAGAAAGAAGAAAGAAAAAAGAAGAAAAAGAAAAGAAAAAAAGAAAAAAAGAAGAAAAAAAAAGAAGAGAAAAAGAAAAAAGAGAAAAAAGAAAAGAAGAAAGAAAAGAAGAGAAAAAAGAAAAAAGAGAAAAGAAAAGAAAGAAGAAAAGAAAAGAAAAAGAGAAAAGAAAAGAAAAAAGAAGAAAAGAAGAAAAAGAGAAGAAAAAAAAGAAAGAAGAAAGAAAAAAGAGAAAAGAAAAGAAAAAGAAAGAAGAAAAGAAGAAAAGAAAAAGAAAGAGAAAAGAAAAGAAAAAGAGAAAAAGAAAAAGAAAAAAAGAAGAAAGAAAAGAAAGAAAGAAGAAAAAAAAGAAGAAAGAGAAAAGAAAGAGAAAAAAGAAAAAGAAAAGAAAGAAAAGAGAAAAGAAAAAAGAAAGAAGAAAAAAGAAAAAGAAGAAAAAAGAGAAAAGAAGAAAGAAAAAAGAAGAAAAGAAAAGAAAGAAAAAAGAAAAGAAGAAGAAAGAAAAAGAAAAAAGAAAAAAGAGAAGAAAAAGAAAGAAAAGAAAAGAAAGAAAAGAAGAAAAAAGAAAAGAAAGAAAAGAAAAAGAAGAAAAGAAGAAAAAGAAAAAAAGAAAAGAAGAAAAAGAAAGAAGAAAAAGAAAGAAAGAAAAGAAGAAAAAAGAAAGAGAAAAAAGAAAGAAAAGAAAAGAAGAGAAAAAAAAGAAAAGAAAGAGAAAGAAAAAAGAAGAAGAAGAAAGAAGAAAAGAAAAAAAAAGAAAAGAAAAGAAAGAAGAAAAAGAAAGAAGAAAAGAAAAAGAAAAAAAGAAAAGAAAAAAAAAGAAGAAAGAAAGAAAAGAAAAAAGAAGAAAAGAAAAAAAGAAGAAAAAAGAAAAGAAGAAAGAGAAAAGAAAAAAAGAAAAGAAAAAAGAAAAAAAGAAGAAAAAGAAAAGAAAAAAAGAAAGAAGAAAAGAAGAAAAAGAAAGAAAAAGAAAGAAGAGAAAAAAAGAAAAGAAAAAAGAAAAGAAGAAAAGAGAAGAAAGAAAGAGAAAAAAGAAAGAAAGAAAAGAAAAAAAGAAAGAAAAGAAAAGAAAAAAAGAAAGAAAAGAAAAAAAAAGAAGAGAAAGAAAAAAAGAAAAGAAAAGAAGAAGAAAAGAAAGAAAAAAAGAAAGAAAAGAAAAAGAAAAAGAAAGAGAAAAAGAAAGAAAGAAGAGAAAGAAAAAAGAGAGAAAAGAAAAAGAAAGAGAAGAAAGAGAAAAGAAGAGAAAAAGAGAAAAGAAGAAAAGAAAAAGAAAAGAAAAAGAGAGAGAAAAAAAGAAAGAAGAAAAAAGAAAAAGAGAAAAAGAAAAGAGAAGAAAAAGAAAAAAGAAAAGAAAAAAAGAGAAAAAGAAAGAGAGAAGAAAAGAAAGAAAGAAAGAAGAAAAGAAAGAAGAGAGAAAAGAAGAAAAAAAAGAAAAGAGAAAGAAGAAGAAAAAAAAAGAAGAAGAAAGAGAAAGAAGAAAAAAGAGAAAAAAGAGAAAAAGAAAGAAAAAAGAGAAAGAAAGAAAAAAAGAAAAAAGAAAAGAAAAGAAAAAGAGAAAAAAGAGAAAAAGAGAGAAGAAAAAGAAGGAAGAAAAAAAAGAAAGAAGAGAGAAAGAGAAAGAAAGAGAAAAGAAAAAGAAGAAGAAAAAAAGAAAAGAAAAGAGAAAGAAGAGAAAGAGAAAGAGAAAAGAGAGAAAGAGAAAAGAGAAAGAGAGAAAAGAAAGAAAGAAGAAAGAGAAAGAGAGAAAAAGAGAAAAGAGAAGAGAGAAGAAGAAAAGAAGAAAAAAGAAAGAAGAAAAAGAAAGAAGAAGAGAAAGAAAAAGAAAAAAGAAAAAAGAAAGAAAGACAAAGAAGAGAAAAAAGAAGAAAGAAGAAAAAGAAAAGAAATGAAGAGAAGAAGAAGAAAAAGAAGAAAGAGAAAAAAGAGAAAAGAGAAAAAGAAAGAGAAAAGAAAGAAAGAGAAAGAGAAGAAGAGAGAAAGAAGAAAAAGAAAGAAAGAAAAAATGAAAAAGAGAAAAAGAAAAGAGAGAAAGAAAAGAAGAAAAATAGAAGAAAAGAGAAGAAAAAAGAAAAGAAGAGAGAAGAAAAAAAAGAATGAAGAGAAGAGAGAAAGAAAGAAGAGAAAGAGAAGAAGAGAAAGAAAAAGAGAAAAAAAGAAAAAGAGAAGAAAGTGAAGAAGAGAGAAAAAAGAAAGAAAAAAGAAAGAAGGAAAGAGAGAGAAAAGAAGAGGAAAGAAAAGGAAAAAAGAAGGAAAGAAAAAAAGGAGAAAAGAAGAAGAGAAAGAAAGAAAAGAGAAGAAAGAAAGAAAAGGAGAGAAAAAAGAAAAGAGAAGAGAAAAAAAGATAAGAAAAAAAGAGAAAGAAAGAGAGAGAAGAAAAGAGATAGAAGAGAAGAAAAGAAGAGAAGAGAAAGAGAGAAGAAAGAGAAAAAGAAAGAAAGAAAAAGAGAAAGATAAGAAGAAAGAGGAGAAAGAAGAGAAAAAGGAAGAAAGAGAAAAAAGAAGAAAGAGAAAAAGAAAGAAGAGAAAAGAAGAGAAAGAAAAAAGAATGAGAAAGAAGAAAGGAGAAAAGAGATGAGAAAGAAAAGAAGAAGAAGAGAGAGAGAAGAAAGAAAGAGAGGAAGAGAAAGAAAAGAAGAAAAAAAGAAGAAGAAGAAAAGGAGAAAGAAGAAAAGAGAGAGAAGAGAAGAAAATGAGAAAAGAATAAAAAGAGGAGAAAGATGAAGGAAGAAGAAGACGAAGAAGAAAGAAAAGAAAGGAAAATAAAAGAAAGAGAAGAAGAGAAAAAATAAAAAGAAAAAGAAGAAAGAAAAAGAGAAAACAGAAAGAGAGAAAAAGAAGAAAGAGAATAGAAGAAAGAAAGAGAAAGAAGAAGAAGAGAGAAAAAGAAAAACAAAGAAGAAAAAGAGAGAGGAAAAAAGAAAGATAAAGAGAGAGAGAAGGAAGAAAGGGAAAGAAGAAGATAGAAAAAAAGAAGGAGAAAAAAGAGAAGAGAGAAGAAGAGACGAAAGAGAGAAAGAAGAAAAAGAAGAATAGAAAGAGAAAGAAAAGAAAAAGAGAAAGAAGAGAAAAGAAGGAGAGAAAAAGAGAAGAAAGAAGAAGAAGAAAAGAAAAGAGAGAAAAGGAAGAAAAGAGAAGAAAGAAAAGAGAAAATGAAAAAAGAAGAAAAGAAAGAGAAGAAAAGAAGAAAAGAAGAAAAAAGAGAAAGAAAGAAGAGAAAAAGAAAGAAAAGAAAAGAAAAAGAAAGAAAGAAGAAAAAAAGAAAAAAGAAAGAAAAAGAAAGAGAAAAAAGAAAGAAAGAAAAGAGAAAAAAAGAAAAAGAGAAAAAAGAAAAGAAAAAAAGAAGAAAAAGAAAGAAAAAGAAAAGAGAAGAAAGAGAAGAGAAAAAAGAAAGAAAGAGAAAAAGAAGGAGAGAAAAAAGAAAAAAAGAAGGAGAGAAGAGAGAGAAAAAAAAGAAGAAAGGAAAGAAGAGAAAGAGAGAAAAAAAAAGAAGAAAAAGAAGAAAGAAAGAAAAGAAGAGAAAAAGGAAAGAAAAAGAGAAAAAGAAAAAAGAAGAAAGAAAAAGAAAATGAAAATGAGAGAGAGAGAAAAGAAAGAGAAAGAAGAGAAAAAGAGAAGAGAAGAAGAGAGAAAGAAAAAAGAAAGAGAGAAAGAGAAAGAAGTAAAGAGAAGAAGAAAAAAAAAGAGAGAAAAAAGAAGAAAAAGAAGAAAAGAAAGAGAGAGGAAAGAAGAAAAGAAAGAAAAAGAGAGAAAGATGAAGAAAAGAGAGAAGAAAAAAGAAAAGAGAAAGAAAGAGAAAAGAAAAAGAGAAAGAAGAGGAGAGAGAAGAGAAAATGAGGAAAAAAGAAAAAGAAAGAAGAGAAAAAAGAGAAAAGAAAGAGAGAGAGAAGAAAGAGAAAAGAAAAAAAAGAGAAAAGAAAAAAAGAAGAAAGAAAAGAGAAGAAAAAGAGAAAAAAAGAGAAAAAGAGAGAAGAAAAAGAAAGAAGAAAGAAAAGAAAAAGAGAAGAGAAGAAAAAGAAGAAAGAAAAAAAGAAAAGAAAGAGAAAGAAGAAAAGAGAAGAAAAAAAGAAAAAGAGAAAAAGAAAAAAAAGAGAGAAAAAGAAGAAGAAGAGAAAAGAGAAGAGAAAAAGAAAAAGAAAGAAGAAAGAAAAGAGAAAAAAGAAAAGAGAGAAAGAGAAAGAAAGAAGAAAAAAAGAAAAAAAGAAAAAGAAGAAAAGAAGAAAGAGAGAGAGAGAAAAAAGAAAAAGAAAAAGAAAGAAAAAGAGAAAAAGAAAAGAGAAAAAAAAGAAAAGAAAAGATAGAAAAAAGGAGAAAAAAATAGAGAAGAAAAGAAAAAAGAGAAGAAGAAGAGAGTAAAAAAGAAGAAAGAAAAGAGAAGAAAAAGAAAAGAAGAAAAAAGAGAGAAAAAAGAAAAGAAGAAAAGAAGAAGAAAAGGAAAGAGAGAAAGAAGAAAAAGAAGAAAAGAAAGAAAGAAAAAAAGAAAAGAAAGAGAAAGAAAGAAAAAGAAAAAAGATAAGAGAAAAGAAAAAAAGAAGAAAGAAAAGAAAAGAGAAAGAAGAAAGAAGAAAGAGAAGAGAGAAGAAAAAGAGAGAAGAAAAAGAAAAAAGAAAAGAAGAGAAAGAAAAAAAGAGAAAGAAGAAAAGAAAAAAAGAAAAGAAGAAAAAAGAAGAAAAAGAAGAAAAAAGAAAGAGAAGAAATAAGAAAAGAAAGAAAAAGAAAAAAGAAAGAAAGAAAGAAGAAAAAGAAAGAAAGAAGAGAAAAGGAAAAGAAGAGAAAAGAAAAAAAAGAGAAGAAAAGAGAAGAAAAGAAAAGAGAAGAAAAAGAAAGAAAGAAAAGAAAAAAAGAAAGAAAAAAGAGAGAGAGAGAAAGAGAAAAAGAGAAAAAAAGAAGAAGAAGAGAAAAAAAGAAAAGAGAAAAAGAAGAAAAGAAAAAAAAGAAAGAAGAGAAGAGAAAGAAAAAGAGAAAAGAGAAGAAAGAAGATGAAAAAGAAAAGAAAAGAGAAAGAAGAAAAGAAAAAAGAAAAGAGAAGAAAGAAGAAAGAAAAGAAAAGAAAAGAAAAAAGAAGAAAGAAAAAGAAGAAGAAAGAAGAAAAAAGTGAGAGAAAAGAGAAAGAAAGAAAGAGAGAAAGAGAAAAAGAAAAAGAAAGAAAGAAGAAAGAGAAAAAAAAAGAAAAGAGAAAAAAGAGAGAAGAAGAAAGAAATAAAGAAGAAGAGAAAGAAGAAAGAAGAAAGAAAAAAAAAGAAAAGAAAAAAGAAAAGAAAAGAGAAAAAAGAAGAGAAAAGAAGAAAAGAGAAGAAAAAGAGAGAAAGAAAAGAAGAGAAAAGAAAAAAGAAAGAAAAAAAGAGAAAGAAAAAAGAAAGAGAGAAAAAAAAGAAAAAAAGAAAAGAGAAAGAAAAAAGAAAAGAAGAGAAAAGAAAAAAGAAAGAAAAGAGAAGAAGAAAGAAAGAAAGAGAAAGAAGAAAAGAAAGAAAAGAGAAAAAAAAAGAAAGAGAGAAAAAGAAAGAAAGAAAAAAGAAGAAAGAGAAAAGAAAAAGAGAAAGAAAAAGAGAAGAGAAGAGAAAAAAAAGAGAAGAAAGAGAAAGAAGAGAGAAAGAAAAGAGAAGAAAAGAAAAAAGGAAAAGAGAAAAGAAGAGAAGAGAAAGAGAAAAGAAAAAGAAGAAGAGAAAGAAAGAAAAAAAAAAGAAAAAAGAAAAAAGAGGAAGAGAAAAAAGAGAAAAGAAAAAAAGAAGAAAAGAAAGAAGAAGAAAAAGAAAAAAGAAAAGAAAAAAAGAGAAGAAAGAAAAAGAAAAGAGAAAAGAGAAAATAGAAAAGAAAAAAAAAGAAAAAGAAAGGAAAAAAAAGAAGAAGAAAGAAAAAGAAAGAAAAAAAAAGAAATGAAAAGGAAAGAAAAGAAAAAAAGAAAGAGAAAAAGAAAGAGAGAAAAGAAAGAAAAAGAAGAAAAAGAAGAGAAAAAAGAAAGAAAAAAGAGAGAGAGAGAAGAAAGAGAAAGAAAAGAAAAGAAAGAAAAAAGAGAAGAAAAAGAAAAAGAGAAAGAAAGAAAGAGAGAAAAAGAAAAGAGAAGAGAAAGAAAAAGAGAAAGAAAAGAAAGAGAAAAAGAAAGAAAGAAAAAAAAAGAGAAAGAAAGAAGAAAGAAAAAAAGAGAAAAAAAAGAAAAGAAAGAAAAAAGAGAAAGAAGAGAGAAAAAAAAAGAGAAGAAAAGAAGAAAAAGAAAAATGAAAAAGAAAAGAAAAGAAAGAAAAGAGAAGAAAAAAAGAAAAAGAGAGAAAGAAGAAAGAAAAGAAGAAAAAAAGAAGAGAAGAAAAAGAAGAGAGAGAAAAAGAAGAAAGAAAGAAAAAAAAGAAAGAAAAAAAAGAGAAAGAGAGAAAGAAAAAGAAAGAAGAAAAAGAAAAGAAAAAAGGAAAGAAGAAAAAAAGAAAAAAAGAAGAAAGAAGAAAAAGAAGAAAGAAAAGAGAAAAAGAAGAGAAAAAAGAGAAAAGAAAGAAAAGAGAAAAAAAGAAAAAAGAAGAAGAAAAAAGAAGAAGAAAAAGAAAGAAAGAAAAGAGAGAAAAAAGAAGAAAGAAAAAAAGAAGAGAAGAGAAGAAAAAAAGAGAAAAGAAGAAGAAAAAGAAAAAAGAAAAGAGAAAGAAAAGAGAAAAAAGAGAAGAAAGAAAGAAAAGAAAGAAAGAGAAAAAAGAAAAAAGAGAAAAGAGAAGAAAAAAAAGAAAAGAAAAGAGAAGAAAGAAAAAAGAAAGAGAAAGAGAAGAAAGAGAGAAGAAGAAAAAAGAAGAAGAAAGAAAAAAAGAGAAGAAAAAGAAAAGAAGAGAGAGAAAGAAAGAGAAAAAGAGAAAAGAAAAAAAAAGAAAGAAAAGAAGAAGAAAAGAAGAAAAAAAAGAGAAAAAGAAAAGAAAAGAGAAAAGAAAGAGAAAAGAAAAAAGAGAAAAAGAGAAAAGAAAAAAGAGAAAAGAAAAAGAAAATGAAAGAGAAAAGAAAAGAAAGAAAAGAGAAAAAAGAAAAAAAAAGAAAGAAAAAAGAAAAAAGAAGAAAGAGAGAAAAAGAAAAATGAAGAAAGAAAGAAAAAGAAAAAAGAAAAGAAAAAAAGAAGAGAAAAGATAAAAGAAAAAGAAAGAAAAAGAAAGAAAAAAAGAGAGAGAGAAAAGAAGAGAAAAGAAGAAAAAGAAAAGAGAAAAAGAAAGAAGAAGAGAAAGAAAAAAATGAGAGAAGAGAAAGAAAAAAGAGAAAAAAGGAAAAAAAAGAAAGAAGAAAAGAAAATGAAAAGAAAAAGTAAAAAAGAAAAAAGAAAAAGAGAAAAAAGAAAAAAAAGAAAAGAAAAGAAAAGAAAAGAAAAAGAAAAAAGAGAGAAGAAGAAAAAAAGAAGAAAAAAAGAGAGGAAAGAGAAAGAAAAAAAAGAAGAAAAGAAAGAAAAGAAAGAAGAGAAGAGAATGAAGAAGAAAAAGAAAAGAAAAAGAAGAAGAAGAAAAAAGAAGAAAAGAGAAAGAAATGAAGAAGAAGAAGAAAGAAAAAGAAAGAGAAAAGAAATGAGAAAAGAAAAAAGAAAGAAAAGAGAGAAAAAGAGAAATGAAAAGAAAGAAGAAAAAAAAGAGAGAAGAAAAAAGAAAGAAAAAAAGAGAATGAGAGAAAAAAGAGAAGAAAAAAAAGAAAAGAAAGAAAAGAAAAAGAGAGAGAGAAAAGAAAAAAAGAAAAGAGAAAAGAAAGAGAAAAGAAAAAGAAAGAAAAAAGAGAAAAGAAGAGAGAAGAAGAGAAAAAAGAAGAGAAAAAGAAGAGAAAAGAAGAAAAAAGAAGGAAGAAAAGAAAGAGAAAAGAAAGAAAAAAGAAAGAAAGAAAAAGAAAGAAAAGAGAAAGAAAGAAAAAGAAGAAAAAAAAATGAAGAAAAAAAGAAAAAGAGAAAAAAGAAAGAAAAAAAAGAGAGAAGAAGAGAGAAAGAAGAAAAAAAGAGAGAAAAAAGAAAGAAAAAATGAAAAAAAGAAGAGAAAAGAAAAAAAGAAGAAAGAAGAGAAAAGAGAAGAAAGAGAAAAAAAGAGGAGAAGAAAAAGAAAAGAGAGAAAAGAAAGAAGAAAAAAAAGAAAAGAAAAAGAAAAGAGAAGAGAAAAAAGAAAAGAGAAAAGAAGAAAAAGAAAAAGAGAGAAAAAGAGAAAGAAGAAAGAAAAGAGAAAAGAAAAAGAAAGAGAGATGAAAAGAAAAAAGAAAAGAAGAAAAAGAAAGAAAGAAGAAATAGAGAAAGAAGAAAAGAAGAAAAAAAAGAAAAGAGAAAAGAAGAAGAAGAAGAAAAGAAAGAGAATGAAGAAAGAGAGAGAGAAAAAAGAGAAGAGAAAGAAAGAAAGAAAAAAGAGAGAAAGAAAAGAAGGAAGAAAAAGAGAGAAAAGAGAAAAGAAAGAAAAAAGAAGAAGAAAAAAAAGAAGAGAAAAAGAAAGAGAAGAGAAGAAAGAGAAAAAGAAAAGAAGAAAGAAATAAGAGAGAAAAGAGAAGAAAAAGAAGAGAAAGAAAAGAGAGAATGAAGAAAAAAGAGAAAAAAAGAAGAAAAAGAGAAAGAGAAAGAAAGAGAAAAAAGAAGAAAAAAGAAGAGAAAAGAAAAAGAGAAGAAGATAGAAAGAGAAGATAAAAAGAGAAAGAAAAAGAAGAAAAAAAGAAAGAAAGAAAGAAAAGAAATAAAAAAGAGAAAAGAGAGAGAAAAAGAAGAAAAGAAGAAAATGAGAAAGAGAAAAAAAAGAGAAGAAAAGAAAGAAAAAGAAAAGAGAAGAAAAGAAATGAGAAAAAAGAAGAAAAAAAGAGAAAAAAGAGAAGAAAAAGGAGAGAGAGAAAAAAAGAAGAGAGAAAGAGAAAGAGAGATAAAAGAAAGAAAAAAGAAAAGAAGAAAGAAGAAAAGAGAGAAGAAAAGAAGATAGAAAAAAGAGAAAAGAAGAAAAGAAGAAAAAAAGAAAAGATAGATGAGAAAAGAAAAAAGAAAAAAGAAAAAAAAGAAAAAAGAGAAGAAGAAGAGAAAAAAAGAAAAAGAAGAAAGAGAAAGAAAAAGAAAGAATGAAGAGAAAGAAGAAAAAGAAGAAAGAGAGAAAAGAGAAAAAAGAAGAAAAGAAGAAGAGAAAGAGAAAAAGATGAGAAGAAAGAAAAAAAGAGAAGAAAAAGAATAGAATGAAGAAGAAAGAAGCGAGATGAGAAAAGATGAAAAAAGAAGAAGAAAAAGAAAAAGAGAGAAAAAGATAAGAGAAGAAGAGAAAGAGAGAAGAAAAAAAAGAAGAAAATGAAGAGAAAGAAGAATAAAATCAGAGAGAGATAGAAGAAGAGTAAGAAAGAGAAAAAGAGAGAGAAAATAAAAAGAAAAATGAAAAAAAAGAGAGAAGAAAAAGAGAAAATGAAAAAATTGAAATAAAAGAGAAAAAGAAGAAAGAAAAAAGAAAGAAAAAAGAAAGAGAGAAAAAGAAAGAGAAGAAAAAAAGAGAGAAAAGAAAAAAGAAAAAAGAAGGGAAAAAAGAAGAGAAAAAGAAAAAGAAAAAAAAGAAAGAAGAAGAAAAAGAGAAAAAAAGAAAGAAGAGAAGAAAAGAGAAAGAAAAAGAAGAAATAAAGAAAAGAAAAGAAAGAAGAAAAATAAAAAGAGAGAAGAAAAATAAAAAGAAAAAAAGAAAAGAAAAGATGAGAAAGAAAGAAAAGAGAAAAGAGAAAAAAGAAGAGAAAGACGAAAAAAGAAGAAAGAGAAAGATAAAAGAGAGAAAAAAGAAAAAAAGAAAAAGAAAAAGTAGAGAAGAGAGAAAAATAAAAAAAGAAGAAAGAGAAAGAAGAAAGAGAGAACAGAGAATAGAAAGAAAACGAAAGAAAAGATGAAAAGAAGAAGAAAAAATGAAGAAAAGAAAAAGAAGAAGAAAAAAAGAAAAGAAAAAAGAAAGAGAAGAGAAAAGAGAGAAGAAAAAGAAAATAGAGAAAAAGAAAAGAGAGAGAATGAGAAATAAAGAGAAGAAAAGAAAAAAAGAGAAAGAGATGAAAGAGAAGAGAAATGAAAAGAGAAAAAGAAAAAGAGAGAAGAAAAAGATAGAAGAGAAAGAAAAGAAAGAGAGAAAGAAGAAAAGAAAAAAAAGAAAAAAAGAAGAGAAATAGAAAAGAAGAGAAAAAAAAGAAGAGAGAGAGAAGAGAGAAAGAAAAAAAGAGAAAAAGAGAATAGAAAGAAATAGATGAAAAGAGAAGAAAAGAAAAAGAGAAGAGAAAAAGAAGATGAAGAGAAGAGAGAAAAGAAGAGAAGAAAAAGAAGAGAAATGAGAGAAACGAAAGAAGAAGAAAAGAGAAGAAAAGAAGAAAAAAGAAGAGAGAAAATGAAGAAAAGAAGAGATAAGAAGAAAAAAGAGAAAAAAGAAAATGAAAAGAAAAAGAAAGAAAGAAAAGAAAGAGAAGAGAAAGAAGAAGAGAGAGAATGAAAAGAAAAGAAGAAAAGAGAAAAAAAGAAAGAAAAAGTAGAGAAGAAAAAGAAAAAAGAAAGAAAGAAAAGAAAGAAAAAGAAAGAGAGAGAGAGAGAAGAGAAAGAAAAAAGAAATAAGAAAAAAGAAAAGAGAAAAAAGAAGTAAAAGAGAAAGAAAAGAAAAAGAGAAAGAAAAAGATAGAGAGAAGAGAAAGAAAAAAGAAGAAGAGAATGAAGAAAAAAGAAAAGAAAGAGAAGAAGATGAAAGAAAGAAATTAGAGAAAAGACGAGAAGAGATGAAAGAAGAAAAAGACGAGAAAAAAGAGAGAAAGAAGAAAAAGAAAAAGAAAAAAGAAAGAAAGAAGAAAAAAGAAAAAGAAAAGATGAAGAAAAGAAGAAAAGAAGAGAGAAGAAAAAGAAAAAAGATGAAAAGAGACGAGAAAGAAAAAAAAGGAAAGAAAAAAAAGAAGAAAGAAAAAAAGAAAGAGAAAAGAAAAGAAAAGAGAAGAGAAAAAAAAGAGAAAAAGAAAAAAGAGAGAGAGAAAAAAAGAAAAGAAGAAGAGAAAAAGAGAGAAGAGAAAGAAAAAGAAAGAAAAAGAGAAAGATAAAAAGAGAAAAAAGAAATGAAAAATGAAAAGAGAAGAAAGAAAGAGAAAAGAAAGAAAAGAAAAAAGAAAAAGAGAAAGAGAAAAGAAGAGAAGAAAGAAAAAGAAAAGAAAGAAAGATAGAAGAAAAAGAAGAAAAAAAGATGAGAAAGAATGAGAGAAGAAAGAAAAGAGAAAAAAAAGAGAAAAGAAAAAAGAAAAAAGAGAAAGAGAGAAGAAAAAGAAAAAAAGAAGAAAAAGAAAAAGAAAGAAAAAAGAAAAAAGAAATGAGAAAAAGAGAAGAGAGAAAAAGAAAAAAGAAAAATAGAAGAAAGAAAAAGAAAAAGAAAGAGAAAAAAGAAAAAGAGAAAAGAGAAGAAAAAAATGAAAAGAGAAAAAAAGAGAAGAAAAGAGAAAAAAGAAAAGAGAAAAGAGAAGAAAAAGATGAAAAAATAGAGGAAGAAAAGAAAAAGAGAAAAAAAGAAAGAAAGAAAAGAAAGAAAGAAAAGAAAAAAAAGAAAGAGAGAGAAGAAAAGAAAGAGAAAAAAAGAAAAGAGAAAGAAAAAGAAGAAAAAGAAGAAAGAAAGAAGAAAAAAGAAAAGAGAAAGAAGAAGAAAAAGAAAGAGAAGAAAGAGAAAAGAAAAAAGAAAAGAAGAAAAGAAAAAGAGAAAAAAGAGAAAAAAGAGAAAGAAAGAAAAGAGAATAAAAGAAAAAAAAGAAAAAAGAAAAAAGAAGAAGAAAAAAGAGAAAGAGAAGAAAAAAGAAAAGAAAAAAAGAAAAGAAAAAAAGAGAAAGAGAAAAGAAAGAAGAGAAAAGAAAGAAAAAAGAAAAGAAAAAAAGAAAAAGAAAGAAAAAAAAGAAAGAGAAAAAAAGAAAGAAAAAAGAAAAAAGAAAAAGAAGAAAAAGAAAAAAGAAGAAAGAGAAAAAGAGAAAAGAAAAAGAAAAAAAGAAAAAAGAAAAAAAAGAGAAAAAAAGAAAAGAAAAAGAGAGAGAAAAGAAAAAAGAAAAGAAAGAAGAAAAGAAAAGAAAAAAAGAAAAGAAGAGAGAAGAAAGAGAAAAAGAAAAAAGAAAGAAGAAAAGAAAAGAAAAGAAGAAAAGAAGAGAAAGAAAAAGAAAGAAAAAAAAAGAAAAAGAAAAAAAAGAAGAAAAGAAAGAAAAGAAAGAAAGAAGAGAAAGAAGAAAAGAAAAAAGAAAGAAAAGAAAGAAAAAGAAAGAAAAAAGAAGAAAGAGAAGAAAAAAAAAGAAAAAAGAGAAAGAAAAGAAAAAAAAGAAGAAAAAAGAAGAAAGAGAAAGAAAAAAAGAAGAAAAGAAAGAAAGAGAAAAAGAAGAAAAAAAAGAAAGAAAGAAAAAGAAAAGAAAAGAAAGAAAAAAAAAGAAAGAAAAAAGAAAAGAAAGAAGAAGAAGAAAAAGAAAAAAAAGAAGAAAAAGAAAAGAGAAGAAAAGAAAGAGAAAAAAAAAGAAAAGAAGAAAAAAGAAAAAGAGAAAGAAAAAGAAGAAAGAAGAAAAAGAAAAAGAAGAGAGAGAAGAAAAAGAAGAAGAAAGAGAAAGAAAAGAAAGAAGAAAAAATGAAAGAAAAAGAAGAAAGAAAGAAAAGAAGAAAAAGAAAAGAAAGAAAAAGAAAGAAAAAAGAAAGAAGAAAGAAAGAAAAAAGAGAAAAAGAAAGAGAAAAAGAAAGAAGAGAAAGAAGAAAAAGAGAAGAAAAGAAAGAAGAAAAGAAAAGAAAAGAAAGAAAAGAAAAAAGAAAATAAAGAAAAGAAAAAGAAGAAAGAAGAAGAAAAAGAAAAAAAAGAAAAGAAGAGAAAAAAGAAAGAAGAAAAAGAAAAAAAGAGAAGAAAGAGAAAAAAAGAAAGAAAAAAAAAGAAGAGAAAAAAGAGAAAGAAAGAAAGAAGAGAAGAAAAGAAGAAAAGAAAAAAGAGAAAGAAAAGAAAAAGAGAAAAAGAAGAAAGAAATGAAAAGAAAAGAAAAAAAAAGAAAAGAAAAAAGAAAAAGAAGAAAAGAAAGAAAGAAAAAAAAGAAAAATGAGAAAGAAATGAAAAAGAAGAAGAAAAGAAAAAGAAGAAAAGAGAAAGAAAAAAAAAGAAAGAAGAAAAGAGAAAAGAGAAAAAAAGAAGAGAAGAAGAGAAAGAAAAAAGAAAAAAAAAGAAGAAAGAAAAGAAGAAAGAAGAAGAAAAAGAAAAGAAAAGAAAAAAGAAAGAAGAAAGAAAGAAAAAGAAGAAAAAGAAAAAAGAAAAAGAAAGAAAAAAGAAAAAGAGAAAAAAGAGAAAGAAAAAGAAAAGAAGAGAAAAAGAAAAGAAAAGAAGAAAAAAAGAGAAAGAGAAAAAAAGAAGAAAAAGAAGAAAAAGAAGAGAAAGAAAAGAAGAAAGAAAAGAAAGAAAAAAAGAAAGAAAAAGAAAAAAAGAGAAAGAAGAAAAGAAAAAAGAAAAGAAAAAGAAAGAGAAAAGAAGAAAAAAAAGAAGAGAAAGAAAAGAAAAAAGAAAAAAGAGAAGAAAAAGAAAAGAAAGAAGAAAAGAAAAAAAGAAAGAAAAAAGAAGAAAGAAAAAAAAAGAAGAAAGAAAAGAGAAGAAAAGAAAGAAGAAAAAAAAGAGAAAAAAAGAAGAAGAAAAAGAGAAAAAGAAAAAAAGAAGAAAAAGAAGAAGAGAAAAAGAGAAAGAAAAAAGAGAAGAAAAAGAAAAGAAAGAAAAAGAGAAAAAGAAAAAAAGAGAAAGAAGAAAAAAGAAAGAAGAAGAGAAAAAGAAAAGAAAGAAGAGAAGAAGAGAAAGAAAAAAGAAAAGAAGAAAAAAGAAAGAAAGAGAAAAAAAAGAAGAGAAAAGAAAAGAAAGAGAAAAAAAAGAAAAAAGAAGAAAGAAAAGAATGAGAAAAAGAGAAAAAGAAAGAAAAGAAAGAAAAGAAGAAAAAAAAGAAAAAAGAGAAAAAGAAAAGAAAAGAAAAAAAGAAGAGAGAAAAGAAAAAGAAGAAAGAAAGAAAGAAGAAAAGAAAAAAGAAAAGAAAGAAAGAAAAGAAGAAAAAAGAAGAAAAGAAAAAGAAAAGAAAAAAGAGAAAAAAGAAAAAGAAGAGAAGAAAAAAGAAAAAGAAAAGAAAAAGATGAAAAAAGAAAAAGAAGAAGAAGAAAAGAGAAAAGAAGAAAGAAAAGAGAAAAAGAAGAAGAAAGAAAAGAAAAGAAAGAAAGAAAAGAGAAAGAGAAAAGAAAGAAAAGAAAGAAAAAGAAGAAAAAAAGAAAAAGAAGAAAGAAAGAAAGAAAGAGAAAGAAAAAGAAAAAAAGAAAAGAGAAAAAGAAAAGAAGAGAAAAAAAGAAAAAGAGAAAGAAAAAGAGAAGAAAGAAAGAAAGAAGAAAAAGAGAGAAAAAAGAGAAAAAAGAAGAAAAAAGAAAAGAAAAAAAAGAGAAGAAGAAAGAAAAAGAAGAAAAAAGAAAAGAGAAAAAGAAGAAAAGAAGAAAAGAAAAAGAAGAAAAAGAAAAAAGAAAAAGAAAAGAAGAAAGAAAAAAAGAAGAAAGAAAGAAGAAAAAAAAGAAAGAAAGAAAAAAAGAAAAAAAAAGAGAAAGAAAAAAAGAAAGAAAGAAGAAAAAAAGAAAAAAAAAGAAAAAGAGAAAGAAAAAGAAAGAAAAGAAAAGAAAAAGAAGAGAAAAAAGAAAAGAAAAAAAGAAAGAAAAAAAAAGAAAAGAGAAAAAAAAGAAGAAAAAGAAAGAAGAAGAAAAGAAAAGAAGAGAAAAAGAAAAGAAAGAAAAGAAAAGAAGAAAAGAGAAGAAAGAAGAAAAAAGAAAAGAAAAGAAAAGAAGAAAGAAAGAGAAAAGAGAAAAAAGAAAAGAAAAAGAAGAGAAAAGAAGAAAAGAAAGAAAAAGAGAAAGAAGAAGAAAGAGAAAAAAGAAAAAAGAAAGAAGAAAAGAAAAAAGAAAAGAAAGAAGAAAAGAAAAAAAAAGAAGAAAGAGAAAAAGAAAAAGAAAAAAGAAAAAAGAAAAGAAGAGAAAAAGAAGAAAAAGAGAAGAGAAAAGAAAGAAAGAGAAAAAGAAGAAAAGAAAAGAAAAAAAGAAAAAAGAAAGAAGAAAAAGAGAAAGAAAAGAAAGAGAAAAAGAAAAAAGAAGAAAAGAAAAAAAAAGAAGAAAAAAGAAAGAAAGAAAAAAGAAAAAGAAAAGAGAAGAAAAGAAGAAAGAAGAAGAGAAAAAAAGAGAAAAAGAAAAGAAGAGAAAGAGAAAGAAAGAAAAGAAAAGAAGAAAAAAGAAAAGAAGAAAGAAAAAGAAAAGAAAAGAAGAAAAGAAGAGAAAAGAAAGAAGAAAGAAAGAGAAAAAAAGAGAAAAGAAGAAAAAGAAAAGAAGAAAAAGAAAAAAGAAAAAGAAAGAAGAAGAAAGAAAAAGAAAAGAAAAAAAAAGAAAAGAAGAAAAGAAGAAAAAGAAAAGAAGAAAAAGAAGAAGAAAGAAAAAGAAAAAGAAAAAAGAAGAAAAAAAGAAAAAGAAAAAAGAGAAAAAGAAAAAGAAAGAAAAAAGAAAGAAAAAAGAAGAAGAAAAGAAGAGAAGAAAAGAAAAAAGAAAGAAAAAGAAAGAAAAGAAAAAGAAGAAAGAAAGAGAAAGAAAAAGAGAAAGAAAAAAGAAAAGAAAAAAGAAGAAAGAGAAAAAAGAAGAGAGAAAAAAAGAAAAGAAGAAAAAAGAAGAAAAGAAGAAAAAGAGAAAGAAAAAAGAAGAGAAAGAAAAGAAAAGAAAAAGAAGAAAGAAGAAAAAAAGAAGAAAAAGAAAAAAGAGAGAAGAAAGAAAAAAAAAGAAAAAGAAAAGAAGAAAAAAAGAAAAGAGAGAAGAAAGAAAAAAAGAGAAAAGAAAAGAAAAGAAAAGAAGAAAAAGAAGAAAGAAAAAAAGAAAGAAAGAAAAAAGAGAAAAGAAGAAAAAGAAGAAAAGAAAAGAAAAAAGAAAGAAAGAAAAAGAAAGAAAGAGAAAAAAAGAAGAAGAAAGAAAAAGAAGAAAAAAGAAAAGAAGAAAAAGAGAAAAAAAAGAAAAGAAGAAAAAGAAAGAGAAAGAAAGAAGAAGAAAAAAAGAAAAGAAAAGAAGAGAAAAGAAAAAGAAAGAAAGAAAAAGAAAAAGAAGAAGAAAGAAGAAAGAAAGAAAGAAAAAGAAGAAAAAGAAAAAAGAAAAGAAAAAAGAAGAAAAGAAGAGAAAGAAGAAAAAAGAAAGAAAGAAAAGAGAAAAAGAAAAAGAAAGAAGAGAAAGAAAAAGAAGAAGAAAAAGAAAGAAAGAAGAAAGAAAGAAGAAGAAAAGAAAAGAAGAAAAAGAGAAAGAAAAGAGAAGAAGAAAAAGAAAAAAGAAGAAGAAAAGAAGAAAAGAGAAGAAAAGAAGAAAGAGAAGAAAAAGAAAAGAGAAGAAAAGAAAGAAAGAAAAAGAAGAAAAGAAAAAAGAGAAAAGAGAAAAAGAAAAAGAGAAAGAAAAGAAAGAAGAGAAAAAGAAAAAAAGAAAAGAAAGAAAAAAAGAAAAAAGAGAAAAGAAGAAGAGAAAAGAAGAAGAAAAAAGAAGAAAGAAAAAAGAAGAAAAGAAAAAAGAAAAAGAGAAGAAGAAAGAGAAAAGAAGAAAGAAAAAAAGAAAAAAAGAGAAAGAAAAGAAAAAGAGAAAGAAAAGAAGAAAGAAAAAGAAAAAAAAGAAAAGAAAAAAAAGAAGAGAAGAGAAAAAAGAAAAAGAAAGAAAGAAAAAAAAGAGAAAAAGACTGAAAAAGAAAAAAGAGAAAGAGAAGAAAAAAGAAGAAGAAAAGAAAAAAGAAGAAAAGAAGAGAAAGAAAAAAGAAAGAAAAGAAGAAGAAAAGAAAGAAGAAAAGAGAAGAAAAGAAGAAAGAAAGAAAAGAAAGAAGAAGAAAGAAAGAGAAAGAAAAAAGAGAAAGAAAAAAGAAGAAAAGAAAGAAGAAAAAAAAGAGAGAAAAGAAAGAAAAAAGAAAGAAAAAAGAAAAGAAAGAAAAGAAGAAAGAAAAGAAAAAAGAAAAAAGAAGAAGAAAAAGAAAAAAGAAAAGAAAAGAAAAAGAAAGAAAAAAAAGAAAGAAAAAAAGAAAGAAAAAAAGAAGAAGAGAAAAGAAAAGAAAGAAAAAAGAAAAGAAAAAGAGAAGAAAAAGAAAGAGAGAAAAAGAAAGAAAAAGAAAGAAGAAAAAGAAAAGAAAAAAGAAAAGAAAGAAAAGAAAAAAAAGAAAAAGAAAGAAGAGAAAAAGAAAAAAGAAAAGAGAAAAAAGAGAAGAAAGAAGAAGAAAGAGAAAAAAAAAGAAAAAGAAAAGAAAGAAAGAAAAGAAAAAAAGAAGAAAAGAAAAAAGAAAAAGAAGAAAAAGAAGAGAAAAAAAGAAGAAAAGAGAAAAAAGAAAGAAAAAGAGAAGAAGAAAAAAAGAAAAAGAAAAAGAAGAAAAGAAAAGAAAAGAAAGAAAGAAAAGAGAAAGAAAAAAGAAGAGAAAGAAAAGAAGAAAAGAAAAAAAAGAAAAGAGAAAAGAAAAAAAGAAGAAAAAAAGAAAAAAAGAAAAGAAGAGAAAAAAGAAGAAAAAAAGAAAAGAAAAGAAAAGAGAAAAAGAAAAAAAAAGAAGAAAGAAAAGAAAAAAGAGAAAAGAAAAAGAGAAAGAAAAAAAAGAAGAAGAAAAAGAAAAGAAAGAAGAAAGAAAAGAAGAAAAAAGAGAAAAAAGAAAAGAAAAGAAAAGAGAAAAGAAAAGAAGAAGAAGAAGAGAAAAAAGAAAGAAGAAAGAGAAAAAGAAGAAAAGAAAAAAGAAGAAGAAAAGAAGAAGAAAAAAGAAAAAGAAAGAAGAAAAAGAAAGAAAAAAGAAAGAAAAAGAAAGAAGAAAAGAGAAAAAAGAAAAAGAGAAAGAAAGAAAAAGAAAAGAAAGAAGAAAAAGAAAAAAAAAGAGAAAAGAAAAAAGAAAGAAAAAAAAGAAAGAAGAAAAGAAGAGAAAAAAAGAAAAGAGAAAAGAAGAAAAGAAAAAGAAAAGAAAGAAAAAGAGAAGAAAGAGAAAGAGAAAGAAAAAAAAGAAAAGAAGAAAAAAGAAAGAAAAAGAAAGAGAGAAAGAAAAGAAAAGAAAGAAAAAGAAAGAAGAAAGAAAGAAAAGAAAAATGAAAAGAAGAAGAAAAAGAAAAGAAAAGAAAAAGAAAAAGAAAAGAAAAAGAAGAGAAAAAAAAAAGAAGAAGAAAAAGAAGAAAAAGAAAGAAAAGAGAAGAGAAAGAAAAAAAGAAAAAAAAAGAAGAGAAAAAAAAAGAGAAAAAAGAAAAGAAAGAGAAAAGAAGAAAAAAAGAAAAAGAAGAAAAGAAAAGAAGAGAAAAGAGAAAAAAAGAAGAGAAAGAAGAAAAAAAAAGAAGAAAAAGAAAAGAAAAAAAGAAGAAAAAAGAAAGAAAAGAAAAAGAAGAAAAGAAGAAAAAAAAAGAGAAGAAAAGAAGAAAAGAAAAGAGAAGAAAAAGAGAAAGAGAGAAAAAAAAGAAGAAAAAAGAAGAAAAGAAAAGAAAGAAGAAAAAGAAGAAAAAAAGAGAAAAGAAAGAAAAAAGAAAAAGAAGAAAGAAAGAAAAGAAAAAGAAGAGAAAAAGAAAGAAGAGAAAGAAAAAAAGAAAAAAAAAGAAGAAAAAGAAGAAAAAAAGAAAAGAGAAGAAGAAAAAAGAAAAAAAATAAAATAAGAGAAAAGAAAAAAAATAAAAAAAGAGGAAGAAGAAAGGAAAAGCTGGAAGAAAATAAAAGAGAGAAAAAAAATAAAGAAGAAAGATAAAAGAAAAAAAAAAGAAAAATGATGAAAAAACAGAAAAGATATAAAGAAGGAAAAAAAAGTAAAACTGAAACTAAGGGAACAGAAGAAAAATAGAAAAAAAGAAGAGACTAGAAAAATAAAGAAAAGAAAAAAAACTGAGGAGAAGAACGAAAAAAAAAAGATAAAAGAAAGGAATGAAAACTAAAGAATGAAAATGAAAAAAAGAAAGAAAAACGAGCTAAAAGAAGGGGCAGTGTGAGATAAGTCATAATAGATAACGCTCGCGTCTCTCTAGCTCCTCTCTTGACCCCTCCCCGCGTCCTCTCATCCCACCGCCCCTCTGTCCTCCCCGCCTCGTCCTCTCCCCCTTCCCTTCTCCTCTTTACTCCCTCTCTGCTCAGTCTCTCTCCTCATCTCCGCTCTCATTATCTCTGCCCCTTCCCATCCCTCCCACTCCTCACTCACTCTCTCTCTCTTCTCTCTCGTCTACCCTCCCTCTCTCAGCCTCCCCTCCCCTCCCCCCCTCCTCATCTCCTCCATCTCCCCTCCCTCTTCCATCTCTCATCTCTCTCCGCTCCACCTCCCTCCCCCCCCCCTCCCCCCCCTCCCCCTCCTCCCCTCCCTCCCCCCCCTCCTCCCTCCTCCCCCCCCTCCTCCCCCCCCTCCCCCCTCCCCTCCCCCCCCCCTCCCCTCCCCCCCTCCCCCCCTCCCCCCCCCTCCCCCTCCTCTCCCCCTCCTCCCCCCCCTCCCCCCCCTCCCCCCCCCTCCCTCCCCCCCTCCCCTCCCCCCTCCTCCCCCCCTCTCCTCCCCCCTCCCCTCCCCCCTCCCCCCCCTCCCCTCCCCCTCCCCCCCCCCTCCCCCTCCCCCCCCCCTCCCCCTCCCTCCTCTCCCCCCCTCCCCCTCCCCCTCCCCCTCCCCCCCTCCTCCCCTCCCCCCTCCCCCTCCCCCCCCCCTCCCCCCCCTCCCTCCCCTCCCCCCCCTCCCCCCCCCCTCCTCCCCTCCCTCCCCTCCCCCCCCTCCCCCCTCCCTCCCCTCCCCCCCCTCCCCCCCTCCCCCCCCCCTCCCCCTCCCCCCCTCCCCCCCCCCTCCCCCCCTCCCCCCCCTCCCCTCCCCCCCTCCCCCCCCCCTCCCCCCCTCCCTCCCCCCTCCTCTCTCCCCCCCTCCCTCCCCCCTCCCCCCTCCCCTCCCCCTCCCCCCTCTCCCCTCCCCCCCTCCCTCCCCCCCCTCCCTCCCCCCCTCCCCCCCCCCTCCCCCCCCTCCCCCCCCTCTCCCCCTCTCCCCCCCTCCCCCCTCCCTCCCCCCCCCCTCCCCCCCCCCTCCCCCCCCCCTCCTCTCCTCCCCCCCCTCCCCCCTCCCCCCTCCCTCCCCCCCCCCTCCTCCCCCCCCTCCCCCCCCCCTCCCTCCCCCTCCCCTCCCCCTCTCCCCCCCCCCCCTCCCCCCCCCCTCCCCCCCTCCCCCCCCCCTCCCCCCCCTCCCCCCCCCTCCCCCCTCTCCCCCCCTCCCCCTCCCTCCCCTCCCCCTCCCTCCCCCCCCTCCCCCCCCCTCCCTCCCCTCCCCCCCCCCTCCCCCCCCCCTCTCCCCTCCCCCCCCTCTCCCCCTCTCCCCCCCCTCCCTCCCCCCTCCCCCCTCCCCCCCCTCCCCCTCTCCCTCCCCCCCCCCTCCCCCCCCTCTCCCTCTCCTCCCCCCTCCCCCTCCCCCCCCCCTCCCCCCTCCTCCCCCCTCTCCCCCCTCCCCCCCCTCCTCCCCCCTCTCCCCCCCCTCCCCCCCCTCCCCTCCCCCTCCTCCCTCTCCTCCCCCCCTCCCCTCCCCCCCCTCCCCCCCCCTCCTCCCCCCCTCCCCCCCCCCTCCTCCCCCTCCCCCCCCCCTCCCCCCCCCCTCCCCCCTCTCCCCCTCCTCCCCCCCCTCCCCCCCCTCCCCCCCCTCCCCCCTCCCCCCCCCCTCCCCCTCCCTCCCCCCCCTCCCCTCCCCCCCCTCCCCCCCCCCTCCCCCCCTCCTCCCCCCTCTCCCTCCCCCCCTCCCCCCCCTCCCCCCCCCCTCCCCCCCCTCCCCCCCCTCCCCTCCCCCTCCCCCCCTCCCCCCCTCCCCCCCCCCTCCCCTCCCCCTCCCCCCCCCCTCCCCCCTCCCCCCCTCCCCCCCCCCTCCCCCCTCCCCCCCCTCCCCCCTCCCCCTCCCCCTCCCCCCCCCCTCCCCTCCCCCCCTCCCTCCCCTCCCTCCCTCCCCTCCCCCCCTCCCCTCCCCCCCCCCTCTCTCTCCCCCCCTCCCCCCCCCCTCCCCCCCCTCCCCCCCCCCTCCCCCCCCTCCTCCCCCTCCCCTCTCCCCCTCCCCCCCCCCTCCCCCCCCTCCTCCCCTCCCCCCCCTCCCCCCCCCCTCCCTCCCCCCTCCCCCCCCCCTCCCCCTCCCCCCCCCCTCCCTCCCCCCCCTCCCCCCCCTCCCCCCCCTCCTCCCCCCCCTCCCCCCCTCCCCCCCCCCTCCCCCCTCCCCCTCCCCCCCCCCTCCCCTCTCCCCCCCCTCCCTCCCCTCCCCCCCCTCCCCCCCCCCTCTCCCTCCCCTCTCCTCCCCTCCCCCCCCTCTCCCCCCCCCCTCCCTCCCTCCTCCCCCCCCTCCCCTCCCTCCCCCCTCCCCCTCCTCCCCCCCTCCCCCCCCTCCCTCCCCCCCCCCTCTCCCCCCCTCCCCCCCTCCCCCCTCCTCCCTCTCCCCCCCCTCCCCCTCCCCCCCCTCCCCTCCCTCCCCCCCTCCCCCTCCCCCCCTCCTCTCCCTCCCCCCCCCCTCCCCCCCCTCCCCCCCCTCCCCCCCCCCTCCCCCTCCCCCCCCCCTCCCTCCCCCCCCTCCCCTCCCCCCTCCCCCCCTCCCTCCCTCCCCCCCCTCCTCCCCCTCCCCCCCCTCCCCCCCCCCTCCCCCCCCCCTCCCTCTCCCCCCCTCCCCCCCCTCCCCCCCCTCCCCCCCTCCCTCCCCTCCCCCCCCTCTCCCCCCCCCCTCTCCCCTCCCCCCCTCCCCCCTCCCTCCCCCCTCCCCCCCCCTCCCCCCCCTCCCCCCCCCCTCCCTCCCCCCCCTCCTCCCCCCTCCCCCCCTCCCCCCCCCTCCCCCCCTCCCCCCCCTCCCCTCCCCCCCTCCCCCTCCCCCCCCCCTCTCCCCTCCCCCTCTCCCCCCCCTCCCCTCCCCCCCCTCCCCCCCCCCTCCCCCCCCTCCCCCCTCCCCCTCCCCCCCCTCCTCCCCCCCCCCTCCCCCCTCCCCCCCCTCCCCCCTCCCCCCCCTCCCCCCCCTCCCCCCCTCTCCCCCCTCCCCCCCCTCCCTCCCCCCCCCCTCCCCCCCTCCCTCCTCTCCCCCCCTCCCTCCCCCCCCCCTCCCCCCCCTCCCCTCCCCCCCCCCTCCCCCTCCCCCCCCCTCTCCCCCCTCCCCCCTCTCCCCTCCCCCCCCTCCCCCCCCTCCCCCTCCCCCTCCCCCCTCCCCCCCCTCCTCCCCCCCCCCTCCTCCCCCCCCCCTCCCCCCCCTCCCCCCCCCCTCCCCCCCCTCTCCCCCCCTCCCCCCCCTCCCCCCCTCCCTCTCCCTCCCCCCCCCCTCCCCTCTCCCCCCTCCTCCCCCCCCCCTCCCCCCCCTCCCCCTCCCCCCCCCCTCCCCCCCCCCTCCCCCTCCCCTCCCCCTCCCTCCCCCCCCCTCCCCCCCCTCCTCCCCCCCCCCTCCCCCCCCTCTCCTCCCTCCCCCCCCTCCCCCCCCTCCCCCCCCCCTCCCCCCCTCCCCCCCTCTCCCCCCTCCCTCCCCCCCCCCTCCCCCCCCCCTCCCCCCCCTCCCCCCCCTCCCTCCTCCCCCCCTCCCCCCCTCCCCCTCCCCCCCCCCTCCCCCCCTCCCCCCCTCCCCCCCCTCCCCCCTCCCCCCCTCCCCTCCCCCCCCTCTCCCCCTCCCCCTCTCCCCCCCCCCTCCCCCTCCCCCCTCCCCCCCCTCCCCCCCCCCTCCCCCCTCCCCCTCCCCCCCCTCCCCCCCTCCTCCCCCCTCCCCTCTCCCCCCCCTCCCCCCCCCTCCCTCCCCCCCCCCTCTCCCCCCTCCCCCCCCTCCCCCCTCCCCCCCTCCCTCCCCTCCTCCCCCCCCTCCCCCTCTCCCCCCCTCCCCCCTCCCCCCCCCCTCCCCCCCCCCTCCTCCCCCCCCCCTCCCCCCCTCCCTCCCCCCCCCCTCCCCCCCTCCCCCCTCCCCCCCTCCCCCCTCCCCCCCTCCCCCCCTCCCCTCCCCCCCCTCCCTCCCTCCCCCCTCCCCCCCCCCTCCCCTCCCTCCCCCTCCCCCCCCTCCCCCCCCTCCCCTCTCCCCCTCCTCCCCCCCCTCCCCCCTCCCCTCCCCCCCCCCTCCCCCTCCCCCCCCTCCCCCCCCCCTCCCCCCCTCCCCTCCCCCCCCCTCCCTCCCCCTCCCTCCCCCTCCCCCCCCCCTCCCCCCCCTCCCCCCCTCCCCCTCCTCCCCCCCCTCCCCCCCCCCTCCCCCTCCCCCCCCTCCCCCCCCCCTCCCCCCCCCCTCCTCCCCCCCCTCCCCCCCCCCTCCTCCCCCCCCCTCTCCCCCCCCCTCCCCCCCCCCTCCCCCCCCCCTCTCTCCCTCCCCCCTCCCCCCCCCTCCCCCCTCCCCCCCCTCCCCTCCCCCCCTCCCTCCCCCCCCTCCCTCCCCCCCCTCCCCTCCCCCCCCCCTCCTCCCCCTCCCCCCCCCCTCCCCCCCCTCCCCCCCTCCTCCCCCCCCTCCTCCCTCCCCCCCTCCCCCCCCTCCCCCTCTCCCCTCCCCCTCCCCCCCCTCCCTCCCCCCTCCCTCCCCCTCCCCCCCCTCCCCCTCCCTCCCCCCCCCCTCCCCTCCCCCCCCTCCCCCCCCTCCCCCCCCCCTCCCCCTCCCCCCCCTCCCTCCCCCCCCCCTCCCCCCTCCCCCCCCCCTCTCTCTCCCTCCCCCCCCTCCCCCCCCCCTCCCCCCCCTCCCCCCTCCCCCCCCCTCCCCCCCTCCCCCCCCTCCCCCTCCCCCCCCCTCCCCCCCCTCCCTCTCCCCCCCCTCCCTCCCCCCCCTCCCTCCCCTCCCTCCCCCCCTCCTCCCCCCCCTCCCCCTCCCCTCCCCCCCCCCTCCCCCCCCTCCCCCTCCCCCCCCCTCCCCCCCCTCCCCCCTCCCCCCTCCCCCCTCCCCTCCCCCCCCTCCCCCCCCCCTCCCTCCCCCTCCCTCCCTCCCCCCCCTCCCCCTCCCCCCCCCCTCCCCTCCCCCCCCTCCCCCCCCCCTCCCCCCCCCTCCCCCCCCCCTCTCCCTCCCCCCCCCTCCCCCTCCCCCCCCCCTCCCTCCCCCCCTCCCCCCCCTCCCCCCTCCCCCCCCTCCCCCCCCCCTCCCCTCCCCCCCCTCCCCTCCCTCCCCCCCCCCTCCCCTCCCCCCCCCCTCCCCCCTCCCCCTCTCCCCCTCCCCCCTCCTCCCCTCTCCCCCTCCCCCCCCTCCTCCCTCCCCCCCCTCTCCCCCCCCCTCTCCCCCTCTCCCCCCCTCCCCCCTCCCTCCCCCCCCTCCCTCCCCCCCCCCTCCCCCCTCCCCCCCCCTCCCCCCCTCTCCCCCCCTCCCCCTCCCCCCTCCCTCCCCCCCCTCCCTCCTCCCCCCTCCCCCCCCCCTCCCCTCCCCCCCCCCTCCCCCCCCCCTCCCTCCCCCCTCTCCCCCCCTCCTCTCCCCTCCCCCCCTCTCCCCCCCTCCCCTCCCCCCCCCCTCCCCCTCCCCTCCCCCCCTCCCCCCTCCCCTCTCCCCCCCCTCCCCCCTCCCCCCTCCCCCCCTCCCCCCCCTCCCCCTCCCCCCTCCCCCTCCCCCCCCCTCCCCTCCCCCCCTCCCCCCTCCCCCCCCTCCTCCCCCTCCCCTCTCCCCCTCCCCCCCTCCCCCCTCCCCTCCCCCCTCTCCCCCTCCCCCCCCTCCCCCTCCCCCCCCCCTCCCCTCCCCTCCCCCCCCTCCCCCCCCTCCCCCCCCTCCCCCCCCCCTCCTCTCCCTCCCCCTCCCCCCCTCCCCTCCCCTCCCCCCCCCCTCCCCCTCCTCTCTCTCCCCCCCCTCTCCCCCCCTCCCCCCCCCCTCCCCTCCCCCCCCCCTCCCCTCCCCTCCCCCCTCCTCCCCCCCTCTCCCCCCCCCCTCCCCCCCCTCCCTCCCTCCCCCCTCCCCCCTCCCCTCCCCCCTCCCTCCCCCCCCCCTCCCCCCCCCTCCCCCCCCTCCCCCCCCCCTCCTCCCCCCCTCCCCCCCCTCCCCCCCCCTCCCCCCTCCCCCTCCCCCCCCCCTCCCCTCCCCCCCCCCTCCCTCCCCCTCCCCCCCCCTCCCCCCCCTCCCTCCCCCCCCCCTCCCCTCCCCCCCCCCTCTCCCCTCCCCCCCCTCCCCCCCTCTCCCCCCTCCCCTCCCCCCTCCCCCCCCCCTCCCCCCTCCCCCCCCCTCCCCTCCCCCCTCCCCCCCCCCTCCCCCCCCCCTCCCCCCCTCCTCCCCCCTCCCCTCCCCCCCCCCTCCCCCCTCCCCCTCCCCCCCTCCCCTCCCCCCCCTCCCTCCCCCCCCCCTCCCCCCCTCCCCCCCCCCTCCCCCCCCCCTCTCCCCCCTCCCCCCCCTCTCCCCCCCCCTCCTCCCCCTCCCCCCCCCCTCCCCCTCCCCCTCCCCCCCCCCTCCCTCCCCCTCCCTCCCCCCCCCCCCTCCCCCTCCCCCCCCTCCCCCCCTCCCCCCCCCCTCCCCTCCCCCTCCTCCCCCCTCCCCCCCCCCTCTCCCTCCCCCCCTCCCTCCCCCCCCTCCCTCCCCCTCCCCCCCTCCTCCCCTCCCCCCCCCCTCCCCCCCTCCCCCCCCTCCCCTCCCCCTCCCCCTCTCCCCCCCCCTCCCCTCCCCCCCCCCTCCTCCCCCCCCCCTCCCCCCCCTCCCTCCTCCCCCCCCTCCCCCTCCCCCCCCTCTCCCCTCTCCCCCCTCCCCCTCCCCCCCTCCCTCCCCCCCCTCCCCCCCCTCCCCTCCCCCCCCCCTCCCCCCCCTCTCCTCCCCCCCCCCTCCCCTCCCCTCCCCTCCCCCCCCCCTCCCTCCCCCCCTCCCCCTCCCCCCCTCCCCCCCTCCCCCCCCCCTCTCCCCTCCCCCCTCCCTCCCCCCCCCTCCCCCTCCTCCCCCCCCTCCCCCTCCCCCCCCTCCCCCCTCCCCCTCCCCCCTCCCCCCCCCCTCCCCCCCCTCCCCCCCCTCCCCCCCCCCTCCCCCCCCCCTCCCCCCCCCCTCCCCCCCCTCCCCTCCCCCCCCCCTCCCCCCCCTCCCCCCTCCCCCCCCCCTCCCCCCCCCTCCCCCCCTCCCCTCCCCCCCCTCCCCCCTCCCCCCCCCCTCCCCCCCCCCTCCCCCTCCCTCCCCCCCCCCTCCCCTCCCCCCCCCCTCCCCCTCCCCTCCCCCCCCTCCCCCCCCCCTCCCCCCCCCCTCCCCTCCCCCTCCCCCCCCCCTCCCCCCCCTCCCCCCTCCCCCTCCCCCCCCTCCCCTCCTCCCCCCCCTCCCCCCTCCTCCCCCCTCCCCTCTCCCCCCCTCTCCCCCCCTCCCCTCCCTCCCCCCCTCTCCCCTCCCCCCTCCCCCCCCTCCCTCCCCCCCTCCCCCCCCTCCCCCCCTCCCCTCCCCCTCTCCCCCCCTCCCCCTCTCCCCTCCCCCCCCTCCCTCCCCCTCTCCCTCCCCCCCTCCCCCCCTCCCCTCCCCCCCTCTCCCCCCCCCCTCTCCCTCCCCCCTCCCCCTCCCTCCCCCCCCTCCCCCCCTCCCCCCTCCCCTCCCCCCCCCCTCCCCCTCCCTCCCCCCCCCCTCCCCCTCCCCTCCCCCCTCCCCCCCCCCTCCCCCTCTCCCCCCCCTCCCTCCCCCCCCCCTCCCCCTCCCCTCCCTCCCCCCCCTCCCCCCCTCTCCCTCCCCCTCCCCCCCCTCCCCCCCTCCTCCCTCCCCCCCTCTCCCCCCCCTCCCCCCCCTCCCCCCCCTCCCCCCTCCCCTCCCTCCTCCCCCCCTCCCCCCTCCCCCCCCTCCCCCCCCTCCCCTCCCTCCCCCCCCTCCCCCCCCTCCCCCCCCTCCCCTCCCCTCCCCCCCTCCCCCCCTCCCCCCCCCTCCCCCCCCCCTCCCCCTCTCCCCCCTCCTCCCCTCCCCCCCCTCCCCCCCCCTCCCCCCCCTCCTCCCCCCCCCCTCCCCCCCCTCCCCCCCTCCCCCCCTCCCCCCCCTCCCCCCCCTCCCTCCCCCCCCTCCCCCCCCTCCCCCCTCCCCCCCTCCCCCCCCCCTCCCCCTCCCCCTCCCCCTCCCCCCTCCCCCCCTCCCTCCTCCCCCCCCTCCCCCCCCCTCCCTCCCCTCCCCCCCCTCCCCCCCTCCCCTCCCCCCCCTCCCCTCCCCCCCTCCCTCCCCCCCCCCTCTCCCCCCCCTCCTCCCTCCCCCCTCCCCCCCCTCCCCCCCCTCTCCCCCTCCTCCCCCTCCCCCCCCCCTCCCCCCTCCCCCCTCCCCCCCCCCTCCCCTCCCCCCTCCCCTCCCCCTCCCCCCCCCCTCCCCCCTCCCTCCCCCCCTCCCCCCCCCCTCCCCCTCCCCCCCTCTCCCCCCCCCCTCCTCTCCCCTCCCCCCCTCCCCTCCCCTCCCCCCCCTCCCCCCCTCCCCCCCCCTCCCCCCCTCCCCCCTCCTCCCCCTCCCCCTCCCTCCCCTCCCCCCCCTCCCCCCCCTCCCTCCCCCCCCTCCCCTCCCCCTCCTCTCCCCCCCCTCCCCCCCCCCTCCCTCTCCCCCCCTCCCCCCCTCCCCCCCCTCCCCCCCCTCCTCCCCCCCTCCCCCTCCCTCCCCTCCCCCCCCTCCTCCCCCCCCTCCCCCCTCCCCCTCCCCCCTCCCCCCCCTCCCCTCCCCCCCCCCTCCCCCCCTCCCTCCCCCTCTCCCCCCTCCCCCCCTCCCCCCCCCCTCTCCCCTCCCCCCCCTCCCCCTCCTCTCCCCCTCCCCCCCTCCCCTCCCCCTCCTCCCCCCCCTCCTCCTCCTCCCCTCCCCCTCCTCCCCCTCCCCCCCCTCCCCCCCCCTCCCTCCCCCCCCCCTCCCCCCCCCCTCCCCCCCTCCCCCTCCCCCCCCCCTCCCCCCTCCCCCCCCCCTCCCCCCCCCTCCCCCCCCTCCTCCCTCCCCCCTCCCTCCTCCCCCCTCCCCTCCCCCCCCCCTCCCCCCCCCTCCCCCCCCTCCCCCCCCTCCCCCTCCCCTCCCCCCCCCTCCCTCCTCCCCCCCCTCCCCCCTCCCCTCCCCCTCCTCTCCCCCCCCTCCCCCCCCCCTCCCTCCTCCCCCCCCCCTCCCCTCCCCCCCCCCTCCCTCCCTCCCCTCCCCCCCCCCTCCCCCCCCCCTCCCCTCCTCCCCCCCCCCTCCCCCCCCTCCCCTCCCCCTCCCCCTCCTCCCCCTCCCCCCTCCTCCCCCCCCTCCCCCCTCCCTCCCCCCCTCCCCCTCCTCTCCCCCCCTCCCCCTCCCCTCCCCCCCCCTCCCCCTCTCCCTCCCCCTCCCCTCCCCCCCCTCCCCCCCCTCCCCCCCTCCCCTCCCTCCCCTCTCCCCCCCCCCATCCCCCCTCCCCCTCCCCCCCCTCCCCCCCCTCCTCCCTCCCCCTCCCTCCCCTCCCCCCCTCCTCCCCCCCTCCCCTCCCCCTCCCCCCTCTCCTCCCTCCCCCCCCTCCCCCCCTCCCCCCCCCTCCCCCCCCTCCCCTCCCCCCCCCCTCCCCCCTCCCTCCCCCCCCTCCCCCCTCTCCCCCCCCCCTCCCTCCCCTCCCCTCCCCCTCCCCCCCCTCCCCCCCCCCTCCCTCCCCCTCCCTCCCCCCCCTCCCCCCTCCCCTCCCCCTCCCCCCTCCCTCCCCCCCTCCCCCTCCCCCCTCCTCCTCCCCCCCCTCCCCCCCCCCTCCCCCCCCTCCCCCCCCCCTCCTCCCCCCCCCCTCCCCCCTCCCCCCTCCCCCCTCCCCCCCCCCTCCCCTCCCCCCCCTCCCCCCCCCCTCCCCTCCCCTCCCCCCCCCCTCCCCCCTCCCCCTCCTCCCCTCCCTCCCCCTCCCCCCCTCCCCCCCCCTCCCCCCCCCTCCTCCCCTCCCCCCCCCCTCCCCCCCCTCCCTCCCCCCCCTCCCCTCCCCCCTCCCCCCTCTCCCCCCCCTCCCCTCCCCCCCCCCTCTCCCCCCTCCCTCCCCCCCTCCCCCCTCCCTCCTCCCCCTCCCCCCCCTCCCCCCCTCCCCCCTCCCCTCCCTCCCCCCCTCCCCTCCCCCCCATCCCCCCCTCCCCCCCTCCCTCCCTCCCCCCCCTCCCCCCCCCCTCCCCCTCCCCCTCCCCCCCCTCCCCTCTCCCCCCCCTCCCCCTCCCCCCCCTCCCCCTCCTCCCCCCTCCCCCTCCCCCCCCTCCCCCCCCCCTCCCCCTCCCTCCCCCCCTCCCCCCTCCCCCCCCTCCTCCCCCCCCCTCCCCCCTCCCCCTCCCCTCCTCCCCCTCCCCTCCCCTCTCCCCCCCCTCCCCTCCCTCCTCTCCTCCCCCCTCCCTCCCCTCCCCCCCTCCCTCCCCCCTCCCCCCCTCCCCCCCCCCTCCCTCCCCCCCTCCCCCCCTCCCCTCCCCTCCCCCCCCTCCCTCCCCTCCTCCCCTCCCCCCCCTCCTCCCCCCCTCCCCCTCCCCCCTCCCCTCCCCCCCCTCCCCCCTCCCCCCCCTCCCTCCCCTCCCCTCCCCCTCCCCCTCCCCCCTCCCCTCCCCCCCCTCCCCCTCCCCCTCCCCTCCCCCCTCCCCCCCCTCCCCCCCCCCTCCCCCTCCCCCCCCCCTCCCCCCTCCCCCCTCCCCCCTCCCCTCCTCCCCCCTCCCCCTCTCCTCCCCCCCCCCTCCCTCCCCTCCCCCCCTCCCTCCCCTCCCCCCTCCCCCCCCTCCCCCTCCCTCTCCCCCCCCCCTCCCTCCCCCTCCCTCCCCCCCTCCCCTCTCCTCCCTCCCCCCCTCCCCTCCCCCTCCCCCCCCTCCCCTCCCCTCCTCCCCCCCTCCCCCCTCCTCCCCCCCTCCCCCTCCCCCCTCCCTCCCTCCCCCCCCTCCCCCCCTCCTCCCCCCCCCCTCCCCCCCCTCCCCTCCCCTCCCTCCCCCCCTCTCCCTCCCCTCCCCCCCCTCCCTCCCCCCCCTCCCCTCCCCCTCCCCCCCCTCCCCCCTCCTCCCCCCCTCTCCCCCCCTCCCCCCCCTCCCCCCCCTCCCTCCCCCTCCCCCCTCCCCCTCCCCCCCCTCCCCCCCCTCCTCTCCCCTCCCCTCCCCCCCCCCTCCCCCCCCTCCCCCCCCTCCCTCCTCCCCCTCCCCCCCCCTCCCCTCCCCTCCCTCCCCCCTCCTCCCCCCCCCCTCCCCCCCCTCCCCTCCCCCTCCCCCCCCTCCCTCCCCCCCCTCCCTCCCCCCCCCCTCCCTCCCCCTCCCCCTCCCCCCCTCCCCTCTCCTCCCCCCCCTCCCCCCCTCCCCCCCTCCCCCTCCCTCCCCCCCTCTCCCCCCCTCCCCCTCCCTCCCCCCTCCCCCTCCCTCCCCCCCTCCCCTCCCCTCCCCCTCCCCCTCCCCCCCCTCCTCCCCCTCCTCCCCCCTCCCCCCTCCCTCCCCCCCCTCCCCCCCCTCCCCCCCCTCCCCCCCTCCTCCCTCCCCCCCCCCTCCCCTCCCCCCCCCCTCCCCCCCCCCTCCTCCCTCCTCCCCCTCCCCTCCTCCCTCCCCTCCCCCCTCCTCCCCCTCCCTCCCCCCCCTCCCTCCCCTCCCCCCCCCCTCCCTCCCCTCCCCCCTCCCCCCCCCCTCCCCCTCCCCCCCCTCCCCCCCTCCCCCCCCTCCCCCCCTCCTCCCCCTCCCTCCCTCCCTCCCCCTCCCCCCCCTCCCCCCTCCCCCCCTCCCTCCCCCCCTCCCCCCCCTCCTCCCCCTCCCCCCTCCCTCCCCCCCTCCCCCCTCCCTCCCCCTCCCCTCCCCCTCCCTCCTCCCCCCCTCCCCTCCCCCCCCTCCTCCCTCCCCTCCCCCTCCCCCCCCCTCCCTCCTCCCCCTCCCCTCCCCCCCCCCTCCCCTCCTCCCCCTCCCCTCCCCCCTCCCCCCCTCCCCCTCCCCCCCTCCCCTCCCTCCCCCCCCTCCCTCCCCCCCCCCTCCCCTCCCCCCTCCCCCCCCTCCCCTCCCCCCCCCCTCCCCTCCCCCTCCCCCTCCCCCCCTCCCCTCCTCCCCCCCCCCTCCCTCCCTCCTCCCCCTCCCCCCCCTCCCCCCCCTCCCTCCTCCCCCCCTCCCCCCTCCCCCCCTCCTCCCCCCCTCCCCCTCCCTCCCCCCCCTCCCCTCCCCCCTCCCCCTCCCCCCCTCCCCCCCCTCCCTCCCCCCCCCCTCCCCCTCCCCCTCCTCCCTCCCCCTCCCCCCCCCCTCCCCCCCTCCCTCTCCCCCCTCCCCCCCCTCCCCTCCCCCCTCCCCCTCCCCCCTCCCCCTCCCCCCCCTCCCCTCCCCCCTCCCCCCCCCCTCCCCTCCCCCTCCCCCCCTCCCCCTCCCCCCTCCCTCCCCTCCCCCCCCCCTCCTCCCCCCCTCCCCTCCCCCCCCCCTCCCTCCCCTCCCCCCTCCCCCCCCCCTCCTCCCCCCCCCCTCCCTCCCCCTCTCCCCTCCCCCTCCTCCCCTCCCCTCCCCCTCCCTCCCTCCCCTCCCCTCCCCCCTCCCCTCCTCCCCCCCTCCCCCCCCCCTCCCTCCTCCCCCCCCTCCCCTCCCCCCCTCCCCCCCCTCCCCTCCCCCCTCCCCCCCCCCTCCCCTCCCTCTCCCCCCCCCCTCCCCCTCCTCCCCCCCTCCCCTCCCCCCCCTCCTCCCCCTCCCCCTCCTCCCCCCCCTCCCCCCCCTCCCTCCTCCCCTCCCCCCTCCCCCCCTCTCCCTCCCCCCTCCTCCCCCCTCCCCCCTCCCCCCCCTCCCCCCCCTCCCTCCCCTCCCCCTCCCTCCCCCCCTCCCTCCCTCCCTCCCCCCCCCCTCCCCCTCCTCCCCCCCCTCCCCCTCCCCTCCTCCCCCTCCCCTCCCCCCCCCCTCCCCCCCCTCCCTCCCCCTCCCCCCCTCCCCCCCTCCCTCCCCCTCCCTCCCCCCCTCCCCCCTCCCCCCCCTCCCCCCCTCCTCCCCCCCTCCCACCCCCCTCCTCCCTCCCCCTCCCCTCCCCCCCCTCCCCCCTCCCCTCCTCCCCCCCTCCCCTCCCTCCCCCCTCCCTCCCCCCTCCCCTCCCCCCCCCCTCCCCTCCCTCCCCCTCCTCCCCCTCCCCCTCCCCCCCTCCCCTCCCCCCTCCTCCCTCTCCCCCCTCCTCCCCCCCCTCCCCTCCCCCTCCCCTCCCTCCCCCCTCCCCTCCTCCCCTCCCCCCTCCCTCCCCCCCTCCCCCTCCCCCCCCTCCCCCCCCCCTCCCCCCCCTCCCTCCCCCTCCCCCCTCCCCCCCCCCTCCCCCTCCCCCCCCTCCTCCCCCCCTCCCCTCCCCCCTCCCCCCTCCCCTCCCCCCCCTCCCCTCCCCCCTCCCCCCCTCCCCCTCCCCTCCCCCCCTCCCCCCCTCCCCCCCTCCCTCCCCTCCCTCCCCCCCTCCCCCCCCTCCCTCCCCCTCCCTCCCCCCCCCTCCCCTCCCCCCCTCCCCCCCCCCTCCCCTCCCCCCTCTCCCCCTCCCCCCCCCTCCCCCCCTCCTCCCCTCCCCCCCCCCTCCCTCCCCCTCCCTCCCCTCCCCCCCCCTCCCCTCCCCCCCTCCCCCCCCCCTCCCCCCTCCCCCCCTCCCCTCCCTCCCCTCCCCCCCCCTCCCCCTCCCCCTCCTCCCCTCCCCCCCCTCCCCCCCCCCTCCCCCCCTCCCCTCCCCCCCTCCCCCTCCTCCCTCCCCCCTCTCCCTCCCCCTCCCCTCCCCCCTCCCCCTCTCCCCTCCCCCCCCTCCCCTCCCCCCCTCCCCCCCCCCTCCCCTCCCCCCCCCCTCCCCTCCTCCCTCCCCCCCCTCCCCTCCCCCCCCTCCCTCCCCCCCTCCTCCCCCCCCTCCCCCCTCCCCTCCTCTCCTCCCCCCCTCCCCCCCCTCCCCCCTCCCCCCCTCCCCCCCCTCCCTCCTCCCCCCCCTCCCTCCCCTCCCCCCCCTCCCCTCCCCCCCCCCTCCCCCCCTCCCCCCCCCCTCCTCCCCTCCCCCCTCCTCCCCCCCCTCCCCCCTCTCCTCCCTCCCCCCCTCCCCCCCCTCCCCCCTCCTCCCCTCCCCCCTCCCCCCCCTCCCTCCCCCCCTCCCTCCCCCCCCCCTCCCCCCTCCCCCCCTCTCCCTCCCCCCTCCCCCTCCCTCCCCCCCTCCCCCCTCCCCCCCTCCCCCCCTCCCCCCCCCCTCCCCCCTCCCCCTCTCCCCCCCCCCTCCTCCCCCTCCCTCCTCCCTCCCCTCCTCTCCCCTCCCCTCCCCCCCCTCCCCTCCTCCCTCCTCCCCTCCCCCCTCCCCCCTCCTCCCCCCTCCCTCCCCCCCCTCCCTCCCCCCTCCCTCCCCTCCTCCCCCCCTCCCCCCCTCCCCCTCCCTCCCCTCCCTCCCTCCCTCCCTCCCCCCCCCCTCCCCCCCCCCTCCCTCTCCCCCTCCCCCCTCCTCCCTCCCCCTCCCCCCTCCTCCCCTCCCCCCCCCTCCCCCTCCCCCTCCCCCCCCTCTCCCTCTCCCCCTCCCCCTCCCCCCCCTCCCCCTCCCCTCCCCCTCCCTCCCCTCCCCCTCCCCTCCCTCCCCCCTCCCCCCCCTCCTCCCCCCCCCCTCCCCTCCTCCCCCCCCTCCTCCCCCCCCTCCCCTCCCCCCCCTCCTCCCCCTCCCCTCCCCCTCCCCCCCCTCTCCCCCCTCCCTCCCCCTCCCCCCTCCCCCCCCTCCTCCCTCCCCCTCCCCCTCTCCCTCCTCCCTCCCCCTCCCTCCCCTCCCCCCCCTCCCCCCTCTCCCCCCTCCCCTCCCTCCCCCCCCCCTCCCTCCCCCTCCCCTCCCTCCCTCCCCCCTCCCCCTCCCCCCTCTCCCTCCCCTCCCCTCCCCCTCCCCCCCCTCCCCCCCCTCCCTCCCTCTCCCCCCTCCCCCTCCCCCTCCCTCCCCCCCTCCCTCCCCCTCCCCCCTCCTCCCCCCCCCCTCTCCCCCTCCCCTCCCCCCCCCCTCCCCTCCCCCTCCCCCCCTCCCCCCTCCCTCCCCCCCCTCCCCCCCCCCTCCCCCCTCCCCTCCCCCTCCCCCCCCTCCCTCCCTCTCCCCCCCCTCTCTCTCCCCCTCCCCCTCTCCCCTCCCCCCCCCCTCCCCCCCCTCCCCCCTCCCCTCCCTCCCCTTCCCCCCCCCCTCCCTCCCCCCCCCCTCCCCTCCCCTCCTCCCCCCCCTCCCCTCTCCCCCTCCCCCTCCCTCCCCCCCTCCTCCCCCCCTCCCCCCTCCCCTCCCCCCCTCCCCCTCCCCCCCCTCCCTCCCCCCTCCCCCTCCCCTCCCCCTCCCCCCCCTCCCTCTCCCCCCTCCCCCCTCCCCCCCCTCCCCCCTCCCTCCCCCCCTCCCCTCTCCCCCCCTCCCCCCTCCCCCCTCCTCCCCCCCTCCCCCCCCCTCCCTCCCCCTCCCCCCTCCCCCCCTCCCCTCCCCCCCTCCCCTCCCCCCCCCCTCCCCCCTCCCCTCCCCCCCTCCCCCCCTCCCCCCCCCCTCCCCCCCCTCCCCTCCCCCCCTCCTCCCCCCCCTCCCCCCCTCCCCCCCCTCCCCTCCCCTCCCCCCTCCTCCTCCCCCCTCCCCCCTCCTCCCCCTCCCCTCCCCCCCTCCCCCCCCCCTCCCTCCCCCTCCTCCCCCCTCCCCCTCCCCCTCCCCTCCCCCCCCTCCCCCTCCCTCTCCCCCCCCCCTCCCCTCCCCCCCCTCCCCCCCTCCCTCCCCCCCCTCCCTCCCTCCCCCCCCCCTCCCCCCCCCCTCCCCCCTCTCCCCCTCCCTCCCCCCCTCCCCCTCCCCCCTCCTCCCCCCCCTCTCTCCCCCTCCCCCTCCCTCCCCTCCCTCCCCCCCCCCTCCCCCCCTCCCCCCCCTCCCCCCCCTCCCCCCCCCCTCCCTCCCCCCCTCCCCCCCCTCCCCCCCCCCTCCCCCCCCTCCCTCCCCCTCCCTCCCCTCCCTCCCCCCTCCCCCCCTCCCCCCCTCCCCCCCCTCTCCCCTCCCCCCCCTCCCCCTCCCCCTCCCTCCTCCCCCCCCTCCTCCCCCCCCCCTCTCCCCCCCCCCTCCCCCCCTCCTCCTCCCCTCCCCTCCCCCCTCCCCTCCCCCCCCTCCCTCCCCCCTCTCCCCCCCCCCTCCCCCCCCTCCCCCCTCCCCCTCCCCCCCTCCCCTCCCCCTCCCCCCCCTCCCCCCCTCCCCCTCCTCCCCTCCCCCCTCCCCCCTCCCTCTCCCCCCCCTCCCCCCCCCCTCCCTCCTCCCCCCCCTCCCCCCTCCTCCCCCCCTCCCCTCTCCCCCCCCTCCCCTCCCTCCCCCCCCCTCTCCCCCTCCTCTCCTCCCCCCCCTCCCCTCCCCCCCTCCCCCCTCCCCCCTCCCTCCCCCCCCTCCCCCCTCCCCCCCCTCTCTCCTCCCTCCCCTCTCCCCCCCCTCCCCCCTCCCTCCCCCCTCCTCCCCTCCCCCCCTCCCCCCCCTCCTCCCCCCCCTCCCCCCCTCCCCCTCCCCCCTCCCCTCCCCCTCCCCCCCCCCTCCCTCCCCCTCCCTCCTCCCCCCCCCCTCCCTCCTCCCTCCCCCCTCCCCCCCTCCCCCTCCCCCCCTCCCCCTCCTCCCCCTCCCCCCCCTCCCCCCCCCCTCCCCCTCCCCCTCCCCCCTCCTCCCTCCCTCCCCCCCCTCCCCTCCCCCCCCTCCCCCTCCCTCCCCCCCTCCCCCTCCCCCCTCCCTCCCCCCCCCCTCCCTCCCCCTCCCCCTCCCCTCCCCCCTCCCTCCCCCCCCCCTCCCTCCCCTCTCCCCCCTCCCCCCTCCCCCCCCTCCCCCCCCCCTCCTCCCCTCCCCTCCCCCCTCCTCCCCCTCCCCCTCCCCCCCCCCTCCCCCCCCCCTCCCCCCCCTCCCCCTCCCCCTCCCCCCCCTCCCTCCCCCCCCCCTCCCCCCCTCCCTCCCCCCCTCCCCCCCTCCCCCTCCCTCCCCCCCCTCCCTCCCCCCTCCCCTCCCCCTCCCCCCCCTCCCCCCTCCCCCTCCCTCCCCCCTCCCCCCCCTCCCCCCTCCCTCCCCCCCCTCCCCCCTCCCCCTCCCCTCCCCTCCCCCCCTCCCCCTCCCTCTCCCTCCTCCCCCCTCCTCCCCTCCCCCCCCTCCTCCCCCCCTCCCCCCCCCCTCCCCCCCTCCCCCCCTCCTCCCCCTCCCCCCCCTCCCCTCCCTCCCCCCCCCCTCCCCCTCCCCCCCTCCCCCCCCTCCCCTCCCCCCCTCCCTCCCCCCCCTCCCCCCTCCCCCCCCTCCCCTCCTCCCCCTCCCCTCCCCCCCCTCCCCCCCCTCCCTCCCCCCTCCCTCTCCCCCCCCCCTCCCCCCCTCCCTCCCCCTCCCCCCTCCCTCCCCCCCTCCCCCTCCCTCCCCCCCCTCCCCCCCTCCTCCCCTCCCCCCCCTCCCTCCCCCCCCTCCTCCCCCCCCTCCCCCTCCCCCCTCCCTCCCCCCCCCCTCCCCTCCCCCCCCTCCCCCCCTCCCCCCCCCCTCCCCTCCCCCCTCCCTCCCCCCCCCCTCCCCTCCCCCTCCCTCTCCTCCCCCCCCTCCCTCCCCCCCCCCTCCCCCCCCCCTCCCCCCCCCCTCCCCCCCCCCTCCCCCCCTCCCCCCCCTCCCCCCCTCCCCCCCCTCCCCCCCCTCCCCCCCCCCTCCCCCCCTCCCCCCTCCCTCCCCTCCTCCCCCCCCTCCCCTCCCCCCTCCCCCCCCTCCCCTCCTCCCTCCCCTCCCCTCCTCCCCCCTCCCCTCCTCCCCTCCCCCTCCCCCCCCTCCCCTCCCCCCCCTCCCCCTCCCCCCCTCCCCTCCCTCCCCTCCCCTCCTCCCCCCCCCCTCCCCCTCCCCCCCTCCCCCTCCCCTCCCTCCCCCCCCTCCCCCTCCCCCCTCCTCCCCCCCCCTCCCCTCCCCCCCCCCTCCCCCCCCTCCCCCCCCTCCTCCCCCTCCTCCCCCCCCTCCCCCTCCCCCCCCCCTCCCCCCCCCTCCCTCCCCCTCCCCCCCTCCTCCCCCTCCCCCTCCCCCCCTCCTCCCCCCCTCCCCCCCCTCCCCCCCTCCTCCTCCCCCCCTCCCCTCCCCTCTCCCCTCCCCCCCTCCCCTCCCTCCCCCCCTCCCCCCTCCCCCCTCCCCCCCCCCTCCCCCTCCTCCCCCCCCTCCCCCCCTCCTCCTCCCCCTCCCTCCCCCCCCTCCCCCCCCTCCCCCCTCCCCTCCCCCCCTCCCCCTCCTCCCCCTCCCTCCCCCTCCCCTCCCCCCTCCCCCTCCCCCCCCCCTCCCCCCCCCCTCCTCCCCTCCCCCCCCCTCCCTCCCCTCCCCCCCCTCCTCCCCCTCCCCTCCCCCCCCCCTCCCCTCCCCCTCCCCCCCCTCCCCCCCTCCCCTCCCTCCCCCCTCCTCCCCCCCCTCCCCCCCCCTCCCTCCCCTCCCTCCCCCCCCCTCCCCCCCTCTCCCCCCTCCCTCCCCTCCCCCTCCCCCCCTCTCCCCCCCCTCCCCCCTCTCCCCCCTCTCCCCCCCTCCTCCCCCTCCCCCTCCCCCCCCTCCCCCCTCCCCCCCCCCTCCCCCCCCCCTCCCCCTCCCTCTCCCCCCTCCCCTCTCCCCCCCTCCCCCCCCTCCCCCCCCTCCTCCCCCCCTCCCCTCCCCCCCTCCCCTCCCCCCTCCCTCCCCCCCCTCCCCCTCCCCCCTCCCCTCCCCCTCCCCCTCCCCCCCTCCCCCCTCCCCCCCCCCTCCTCCCCTCCCTCTCCCCCTCCCCCCCCTCCCCCCCCCCTCCCCCCCCTCCCCCCCCTCTCCTCCCCTCCCCCTCCCCCTCCTCCCTCCCCCCCCCCTCCCCCCCTCCCCTCCCCCCCCCCTCCCCTCCCCCCCTCTCCCCCCCCCCTCCCCTCCCCCTCCCTCCCCCCCCCTCCTCCCCCCCCTCCCCTCCCCCCTCCCCCCTCCCCTCCCCCCCCCCTCCCTCCCCCCCTCCCCTCCCTCCCCCTCCCCTCCCCCCCCCCTCCCCCTCCTCCCTCCCCCCCCCCTCCCCTCCCCCCCTCCCCTCCCCTCCCTCCCCCCTCCTCTCCCCCTCCCCCTCCCCCCTCCCCCCCTCCCCCCCCTCCCTCCTCCCCCCCCTCCCCCCCTCCCCCCTCCCCTCCCCCCCCTCCCCTCCCTCCCCCCCCCCTCCCTCTCCCCCCCTCCCCCTCCCCCCCTCCCCCCCTCCCCTCCCCTCCCCCCCTCCCCCCCTCCCCCCCCTCCCCCTCCCCCCCCTCCTCCCCTCCCCTCCCCCCCTCCCCCCCTCCCCCCCCTCCCCCCCCCCTCCCCCCTCCCTCCCCCCCCCCTCCCCCTCCCCCCCTCCCCCTCCCTCCCCCTCCCCCCTCCCTCCCCCCCCCCTCCCCTCCCTCCCCCCCTCCCCCTCCCCCCTCCCCCTCCCCCCCCTCCCTCCCCCTCCCCTCCTCCCCTCCCCCCCCTCCCCTCCCCCCCCTCCCTCCCCCCTCCCCCCCCCCCTCCTCCCCCTCCCCCCCCCCTCCCTCCCCCTCCCCTCCTCCCCCCCTCCTCCCTCCCCTCTCCCCCCCTCCCCCCTCCCCTCCCCCTCCCCTCCCTCCCCCCCCCCTCTCCCCTCCCCTCCCTCCCCCCTCCCCCTCCCCCCTCCCCCCCCTCCCTCTCCCCCCTCCCCCCCCCCTCCTCCCCCCCCTCCCCTCCCCTCCCCTCCCCCCCCTCCCCTCCCCCCCCTCTCCCCCCCCTCCTCCCCCTCCCCCCTCCTCTCCCTCCCCCTCCTCCCCCCCTCCCCCTCCCTCCCCCCCCTCCCCCCCCTCCCCCCCCTCCCCCTCCCCCTCCTCCCCCCCCTCCCCCCCTCCCCCTCCCCTCCTCCCCCCCCTCTCCCCCCTCCCCCCCCCCTCCCCCTCCTCCCCCCCCTCCCCCCCTCCCCCCCTCCCCTCCCCCCCCCCTCCCCCCCCCTCCCCCCCCTCCCCCCCCTCCTCCCCCCCTCCCCTCCCCCCCTCCCTCCCCCTCCCCCCTCCCCCCCCTCCTCCCCCTCCCTCCCCCCCTCCCCTCCCCCTCCCCCTCCCCCCCCCCTCCCCCCCCCCTCCCTCCCCCCTCCCCTCCCCCCCCTCTCCTCCCCCTCCCCCCCTCCCTCCCCCCTCCTCCCCCCCCTCCCCCCTCCTCCTCCCCCCCCCCTCCCCCCCCCCTCCCCCCCTCCCTCCCCCCTCCCCTCCCCCCTCCCTCCCCCCCCCTCCCCCCCTCCCCCCTCCCCCCCCTCCCCTCCCCCCCCCCTCCCCCTCCCTCTCCCCCCCCTCCTCCCCCCTCCCCCTCCTCCCCCCTCCCCTCCCCCCCCTCCCCCCTCCCCTCCCCCCTCCCCCTCCCCTCCTCCCCCCCCCCTCCCCCCCCTCCTCCCCCCCCTCCCCCCTCCCCCTCCCCCCCCTCCTCCCCCCTCCCCCTCCCCCCCCCCTCCCTCCCCCCCCCCTCCCCCTCCCCCCCTCCCCCCCTCCCCTCCCCCCCCTCCCCTCCCCCCTCTCCCTCCCCCCCCTCCCCCCTCCCCCCTCCCCCTCCCCCCCCTCCCTCCCCCCCTCCCCCCCCTCCCTCCCCCTCCCCCCCCCCTCCTCCCCTCCCCCTCCCCCCTCCCCCCCCTCCCCCCCCTCCTCCCCCCTCCCTCTCCCCCCTCCCCCTCCCCCCCCTCCCCCCCTCCCCCCCCTCCCCCCCCCTCCCCTCCCCCCCCTCCCCCTCCCCTCCTCCCCCCCCCCTCCCCCCCTCCCTCCCCCCCTCCCTCCCCCCCCTCCCCTCCCCCCCCTCCCCTCCCCCCCTCCCCCCCTCCTCCCCTCCCCCCTCCCCTCCCCCCCCCTCCCCCCTCCTCCCCCCCCTCCCCCCTCCTCCCCCCCCCCTCCCCCCCCCCTCCCTCCCCCCCCCCTCCCCCCCTCCCCCCCCTCCCTCCCCCCCTCCCCTCCCCCTCCCCCCCCTCCTCCCCCCCCTCCCCTCCCTCCCCCCTCCCTCTCCCCCCCCCCTCCCCCCCCCCTCCCCTCCCTCCCCCCCCTCCCCCCCCCCTCCCCCCTCCCCCCCCCCTCCCCTCCCTCCCCCCCCCTCCCCTCCCTCCCCCCCCTCCCCCCCCTCCCCTCCCCCCCCCCTCCCCTCCCCCCCCCCTCCCCCCTCCCCCTCCCCCCCCCCTCCCCCCCCCCTCCCCTCCCCCTCCCCCCCTCCCCCCCTCCTCCCCCCTCCCCTCCCCCCTCCCCTCCCCCTCTCCCCTCCCCCCCCCCTCCCCTCCCCCCCCCCTCCCCCCTCCCCCTCCCCCCCTCCCCCTCCCCCCCCCCTCCCCTCCCCCCCCCCTCCCCCCCCCCTCCCCCCCTCCCCCCCTCTCCCCCCCCTCCTCCCCCCCCCTCCCCTCCCCCCCTCCCCCTCCCCCCCCCCTCCCCTCCCCCCTCCCCCCCCTCCCCTCCCCCCTCCCCCCCCTCCCCTCCCTCCCCCCTCCCTCCCCCCCCTCCCCCCTCCCCCCCCCTCCTCCCCCCCCTCCCCCTCCCCCCCTCCCCCCCCCTCATCCCCTCCCCCCCCCCTCCCCTCCCCCCCTCCCCCCTCCCCTCCCTCCCCCCTCCCCTCCCCCCCCTCCCCCTCCCCCCTCCCCCCTCCCCCCTCCCCCCTCCCCCCCCCCTCCTCCCCCCCCCCTCCTCCCCCTCTCCCCTCCCCTCCCCCCCCTCCCCCCCCCCTCCCCTCCTCCCCTCCCCCCTCTCCCCCCCTCCCCTCCTCCCCCCCTCCCCCCCCCCTCCCTCCCCCCTCCCTCTCCCCCCCCTCCCTCCCCCCCCCCTCCCCCCCCTCCCTCTCCCCTCCTCCCCCCTCCCCCCCCTCCCCCCCCCCTCCCCCCTCCCCCCCTCCCCCCCCCTCCCTCCCCCCTCCCCCCCTCCCCTCTCCCCCCCCCCTCCCCTCCCCTCCCCCCTCCCCCCCCCCTCCCCCCCCTCCTCCCCCCCTCCCCCCTCCCTCCCCCCCCCCTCCCCCCTCCCCCCCCTCCCTCCCTCCCCCCCTCCCCCTCCCCTCCCCCCCTCCCCCTCCCTCCCCCCTCCCTCCCCCCCCTCCCCCTCCCCCCCCTCCCCCCCCTCCCCCTCCCCCCCCTCCCCTCCCCCTCCCCCCCTCTCCCCCCCTCCCCCCTCCCCCCCTCTCCCCCCCCTCCCCCTCCCTCCCCCTCCCCCCCTCCCCCCTCCCTCCCCCCCCCCTCCCCCCCTCCCCTCCCCCCCCTCCCCCCCCCTCCCCCTCCCCCCCCCCTCCCTCCCCCCCTCTCCCCCCCCCCTCCTCCCCCCCTCTCCCTCCCCCCCCTCCCCCCTCCCCCCCTCCCCCCCTCCCCCTCCCTCCCCCCCCTCCCCCTCCCCCCCCCCTCCCCCCTCCTCCCCCCCCTCCTCCCCCCCCTCCCCTCCCCTCCCCCCCCCCTCCCCCCCCTCCCCCCCTCCCCTCCCCCCCTCCCCCCTCCCCTCCCCCCTCCCCCTCCCTCCCCCCCCTCCCTCCCCTCCCCCCCCCCTCCCCCTCCCCCCCTCCCCTCTCCCCCCCTCCCTCCCCCCCTCCCCCCCTCCCCCCCCTCCCCCCCCCCTCCCCTCCCCCCTCCCCTCCCCCCTCCCCCTCCCCTCTCCCCCCTCCCCCCCCCCTCCCCTCCCCCTCTCCCCCCCCTCCCCCTCCCCCCCCTCCCCTCTCCTCCCCCTCCTCCCCCTCCCCCCTCCCCCCTCCCCCCCCTCCTCCCCTCTCCCCTCCCCCTCCCCTCCCTCCCCCCCCCCTCCCTCCCCCCTCCCCCCCTCCCCTCCTCCCCCCCTCCCCCCCCCCTCCCCTCCCCCCCCTCCCCTCCCCCCCCCTCCCCTCCCCCCCCTCCCCCTCCTCTCCTCCTCCCCCCCCTCCCCTCTCCTCCCCTCCCCCCCCCTCCCCCCCCTCCCCCCTCCCCCCCCTCCCCCTCCCCCCCCCCTCCCCCCCCCTCCCCCCCTCCCCTCCCCCTCCCCCCTCTCCCCCCCCTCCCCCCCCTCCCCCTCCCCCCCCTCCCCCCCCTCCCTCCCCCCCCTCCCCCCCTCCTCCCCCCCCCCTCCCCTCCCTCCCCCCCTCCCCTCCCCCTCCCCCCCCTCCCCCCTCCCCCCCCCCTCCCCTCCCCCCCTCCCCCTCCCTCCCCCCTCCCCCCCCTCCTCTCCCCCTCCCCCCCTCTCCCTCCCCCCTCCCCCTCCCTCCCCCCTCCCCTCCCCTCCCCCCTCCTCTCCCCCTCCCCCTCCCCTCCCCCCCCCCTCCCCCCCCTCCCCCCCTCCCCCCCCTCCCCCCCCCCTCCCCTCCCCCCCTCCCCCCCCCCTCCCCCCCCCCTCCTCCCCTCCCCCCCCCCTCCCCCCCTCCCCCCCCCCTCCCCCCCCTCCCCTCCCCTCTCCTCCCCCCCTCCCCCCCTCCCCTCCCTCCCCCCCCCCTCCCCCCCCCCTCCCTCCCCCCCTCCCCCCTCCCCCTCCCCCCCTCCTCCCCTCCCCCCCTCCCCCCCCTCCTCCCCCCCCCTCCCCCTCCTCTCCCCCTCCCTCTCCCCCCCCTCCCCTCCCCCTCCCCCCCCCCTCCCCCCCCTCCCCCTCCCCCCCCTCTCCCCTCCCCCCCCTCCCCCCCTCTCCCCCCCCCTCCCCTCCCCCCCCTCCCCCCCTCCCCCCCCTCCCCCCCCTCCTCCCCTCCCCCCCCCCTCCCCCTCCTCTCCCCCCCTCCCCCCCTCCCCCCCCTCCCTCTCCCCCCTCCCCCCCCTCCCCCCTCCCCCCTCCCTCCCCCTCCCCCCCTCTCCCCCCCCTCCCCTCCCCCCCCCCTCCCCCCCTCCCTCCCCTCCCCTCCCCCTCCCTCCCCTCCCCCCTCCCCCCCCTCCCCCTCCCCCCCCTCCCCCCTCCCCTCTCCCTCCCCCCCCTCCCCCCCCCCTCCCCCCCCTCCCCCCCTCCCCTCCTCCCCCCCCTCCCCCCCTCCCCCCTCCCCCCCTCCCCCCCTCCCCCTCCCCCCCTCCCTCCCCCTCCCTCCCCCCCTCTCTCTCCCCCCCCCCTCCTCCCCCTCCCCCCCCTCCCCCCTCCCCCTCCCCTCCCTCCCCCCCTCCCCCTCCCCCTCCTCCCCCCCCTCCCCTCTCCCCCCCCTCCCCCCCTCCCCCCCCTCCTCCCCCTCCCCTCCCCCCTCCCCCCCCCCTCCCTCCCCCCCCTCCCCCCCCTCCCCTCCCCCCCCTCCCCCCCCCCTCCTCCCCCCCCTCCCCCCTCCCCCCCTCCCCCCCCTCCCCCCCCCCTCCCCTCTCCCCCCCCTCCCCCCCTCCCCCCCCCTCCCCTCTCCCCCCTCTCCCCCTCCCCCCCCTCTCCCCTCCCCCCCCCCTCTCCCCCCCTCCCCTCCCCCTCCCCCTCCCCTCCCCCCCCTCCCCCCCCTCCCCCTCCCTCCCCCCCCCCTCTCCCCCTCCCCCCTCCCCCCCTCCTCCCCCTCCCCTCTCTCTCCCCCCCTCCACCCCCCCTCCTCCCCCCCCTCCCCTCCCCTCCCTCCCCCCCCCCTCCCCCTCCCCCCCCTCCCCCCCCTCCCCCCCCTCTCCCCCCTCCCCCCCCCCTCCCCCCCCTCCCCCCTCCCCCCCTCCCCCCCTCCCCCTCCCCCCCCTCCCCCCTCCCCCCCCTCCCCCCCCCTCCCCCCTCCCCTCCCCTCTCTCTCCCCCCCCTCCCCCCTCCCCCCCTCCCTCTCCCCCTCCCCCCCTCCTCCCCCCCCCCTCCCCCCCCCCTCCCCCCCTCCTCCCCCCCTCCCTCCCCCCCTCCCCCCCCTCCCCCCTCCCCCCCTCCCCCTCCCCCCCTCTCCCCCCCCTCCCCCTCCCTCCCCCCCTCCCCTCCCCCTCCCCCCCCCCTCCCCTCCCCCCCCTCCCCCCTCCCCCCCCTCCCCCCCCTCCCCTCCCCCTCCCCTCCCCCTCCCCCCCTCCCCCCCCTCCCCTCCCCCTCCCCCCCCTCCCCTCTCCCTCCCCCCCCCCTCTCCCCCCCCTCTCCCCCCCTCCCCCCTCCCCCCTCCCCCCCCTCCCCTCCCCCCCTCCCCCCCCCCTCCCCTCTCCCCTCCCCCCCCTCCCCCCTCCCCTCCCCCCCTCCCCCCCCTCCCCCTCCCCTCCCCCCCCCCTCCCCCTCCCCCCCCCCTCCCCTCCCCCCCTCCCTCCCCCTCCCCCCCTCCCCCCCTCCCCTCCCCCCCTCCCCCTCCCCCTCCCCCCCCTCCTCCCCCCCCCTCCCCTCCCCCCCTCCCCCCCCTCCCCCCCCTCCCCCCCCTCCCCCCCTCCCCCCCCCCCTCCCCCTCCCCCCTCCCCCCTCCCTCCCCCTCCCCCTCCCCCCCTCCCCCCCTCCCCCCCCTCTCCCCCCCCCCTCCCCCCCCCCTCCCCCTCCCCCCCCTCCCCCCCCCTCCTCCCCTCCCCCTCCCCCCCCTCCCCCCCCCCTCCCTCCCCCCCTCCCCCTCCCCCCCCTCCCTCCCCCCCTCCCCCCCCTCCCCCCCTCCCCTCCCCCCCCCCTCCCCCTCCCCTCCCCCCCCTCTCTCTCTCCTCCCTCCCTCCCCTCCCCCCTCCCCCCCCCCTCCCCCCCCCCTCCCCCCCCTCCCCCCCCCCTCCCCCCCCCCTCCCTCCCCCTCCCCCCCCTCTCCCCCCCTCCCTCCCCCCCCTCCCCCCTCCCCCCCTCCTCCCTCCCCCCCCTCCCCCCCTCCTCCCCCCCCTCCCCCCCTCCCTCCCCCCTCCCTCCCTCCCCTCCCCTCCTCTCCCCTCCCCTCCTCCCCCCCCTCCCCCCCCCCTCCCTCCCCTCTCCCCCCCCCCTCCCCCCCCTCTCCCCCCTCTCCCCCCCCCCTCCCCTCCCCCCCCTCCTCCCCCCCCTCCCTCCCCTCCCCCCCCCCTCCCCCTCTCCCCCCCCTCCCCTCCCCCTCCCCCCTCCCTCCCCCCCTCCCCCCCTCCCTCCCCCCTCCCCCCCTCCTCCCCCTCCCCCCCTCCCTCCCCCCCCTCCCCCCCCTCCCCTCCCCCTCCCCCCCCCCTCCCCCTCTCCCCTCCCCCCCCTCCCCCCCCCCTCCCTCCCCCCCCCCTCCCCCCCCTCCCTCCCCCCCCTCCCCTCCTCTCCCCCCTCCCCCCCTCCCTCCCCCTCCCCCCTCCCTCCCTCCCCCCCCTCTCCCCCTCCCCCCCCTCCCCCCTCCCCTCCCTCCCCCTCCCCCTCCCCCCCTCCCCCTCCCCCTCCCCCCCCCCTCCCCCTCTCCCCCTCCCCCCCCCTCCCCCCTCCCCCCCCTCCCCCCCCTCTCCCCCCCCCCTCCCCCCCCTCCCTCTCCCCTCCCCCCCCCCTCCCCCTCCCCCCCCTCCCCCCCCTCCCCCTCCCCCCCTCCCCCCCCTCCCCCCCTCCTCCCCCCCCCCTCCCCTCCCTCCCTCCCCTCTCCCTCCCCCTCTCCCCCCTCCCCCCCCTCCCCCCTCCCTCCCTCCCCCCCCCCTCTCCCCCCCTCCCCCCCCTCCCCCCCCTCCCCCCCCCTCCCCCCTCCCCCTCCCCCCTCTCCCTCCCCCCCCCCTCCCCTCCCCCCCCTCCCCTCCCCCCCCTCCCCCCCCTCCCCCCTCCCCCTCCCCCCTCCTCCCCCCCCCCTCCCCTCCCCCCCCTCCCCCCCCTCCCTCCCCCCCCCCTCCTCCCCCCCTCCCCCCCCCTCCCCCCCCTCCCTCTCCCCCTCCCCCCCCTCCCCCCCTCCCTCTCCCTCCCCCCCCCCTCCCCTCCCCTCCCTCCCCTCCCCCCCCTCCCCCTCCCCCCCTCTCCCCTCCCCCTCCCCCCTCCCCCCCTCTCCCCTCCCCCCCTCCCTCCCCCCCCCTCCCCTCCCCCCTCCCCCCCCTCCCCCTCTCCCCTCCCCCCCTCCCCCCCCTCCCCTCCCCCCCCTCTCCCCCCCCCCTCCCCCCCCTCCCCTCCCCCCCCTCCCCCCCTCCTCCCCTCCCCCTCCCTCCCCTCCCCCCCCCCTCCCCCTCCCCCCCTCCCCCCCTCCCCTCCCCCCTCCCTCCCCCCCTCCCCCCCTCTCCCCCTCCCCCCCCCCTCCCCTCCCCCCCTCCCCCCCCTCCCCCCCCCCTCCCCCCTCCCCCTCCCCCCCCTCCTCTCCCCCCCTCCCTCCCCCCCCTCCCCCCTCCCCCCCCCCTCCCCCTCTCCTCCCCCCCTCCCCCCCCTCCCCCCCCTCCCCCCTCCCCCTCCCCTCCCCCCTCCCCCCTCCTCCCCCCCCCCTCCCCCCTCCCCCCCCTCCCCCCTCCCCTCCCCCTCCCCCCCTCCCCCCCCCCTCCTCCCCCTCCCCCCTCCCCTCCTCCCCCTCTCCCCCTCCCCTCCCCCTCTCCCCCTCCCCCCCCTCCTCCCCCCTCCCCTCCCTCTCCCCTCCCCCCCCCCTCCCCTCCCCCCCTCCCCTCCCCCCCTCCCCCCCTCCCCTCTCTCTCCCCCCCCCCTCCCCCCCTCCCCCCCCCTCCCTCCTCCCCCCCCCCTCCCCCCCCCCTCCCCCCCTCCCCTCCCTCCCCCCCCCCTCCCCCTCCCCCTCCCCCCCCTCCTCTCCCCTCTCCTCCCCCCCCCCTCCCCCCCCTCCCCCCCCCCTCCCCCCCTCCCCTCCCCTCCCCTCCCCCCCTCCCCCCCCCTCCCCTCCCCCCCTCCCCCCCTCCCCCCCCCCCCTCCCCTCCCTCCCCCCCTCTCCCTCCCCCTCCCCTCCTCCCCCCCCCCTCCCCCTCCCCCCCCCCTCCCCTCCCCCCCTCCCCCCCTCCCCCCCCTCCCCCCTCCCCCTCCCCCCCTCCCCTCCCCCCCCCCTCCCCCCCTCCCTCCCCCCCCCCTCTCCCCCCCCTCCCCCCTCCCCCTCCCCTCCCCCCCCTCCCCCCCCTCCCCCCCCTCCCCCCCTCCCCCCCCTCTCCCCCTCCCCCCCCTCCCCTCCCCCTCCCTCCCCCCCCCCTCCCCCCCTCCCCCCTCTCTCTCCTCCCCCCCCCCTCCCCCCTCCCCCTCCCCCCTCCCCCCCCCCTCTCCCCCCCCCTCCTCCCCCCCCTCCCTCTCCCCCTCCCCCCCTCCCCTCTCCCCCCCCTCCCCCCCCCTCTCCCCCCCTCTCCCCCCTCCCCCCCCCTCCCCCCCCCTCCCCCCTCCCCCCCCCCTCCCCCCCTCCCCCCCCCCTCCCCTCCCCCCCTCCCCCCCCTCCCCCTCCTCCCCCTCCCCTCCCCCCCTCTCCCCCCTCTCCCCTCCCCCCCTCCCCTCCCCTCCCCCCCTCCCCCCCTCCCCCTCCCCCCCCTCCCCCCCCCCTCTCCCCCCCTCCTCCCCCCCTCCCCTCCCCCTCCCCCCCCCCTCCCCCTCCCCCCTCCCCCCCTCCCCTCCCCCCCTCCCCCTCCCCTCCTCCCCCCCCCCTCCCCCCCCTCCCTCCCCCCCCTCCCTCCCCCCTCCCCCCCTCCCCTCCCCCCTCCCCCCCCTCCCCCCCCCCTCCCCCCTCCCTCCCCCCCTCCCCCCTCCCCCCCCTCCCCTCCTCTCCCCCCCCCCTCCCCCCCTCCCCCCTCCCCCCCTCCCCCCCCCTCCCCCTCCCCCCCCTCCCCCCCCTCCCCTCCCCCCCCCCTCCCCCCCCCTCCCCTCCCCCCCTCCCCCTCCCTCCCCCCCCTCCCCCCCCTCCCCCCCCCTCCCCCTCCCCCCCCCCTCCCCCCTCCCCCCCCCCTCCCCCCCCTCCCCCCCCTCCCCCCCCCCTCCCCCCTCCCCCCCCCCTCCCCCCCCCCTCCCCCCCCCCTCCCCCCCCTCCCCCCCCCCTCCCCCCCCCCTCCCCTCCCCCTCCCCCCCCCTCCCCCCCCCCTCCTCCCCCTCCCCTCCCTCTCCCCCCCCTCCCCCCCCCCTCCCCCCCCTCCCCCCCCTCCCCCCCCTCCCCCCCCCCTCCCCCTCCCCCCCCTCCCCCTCCCCCCCCCTCCCTCTCCCCCTCCCCCCCCCCTCTCCCCCCCCCCTCCCCCCCCCCTCCCCCCCCCCTCCCCCCCTCCCCCCCCTCCCCCCCTCCCCCCCCCCTCCCCTCTCCCTCCCCCCCTCCCCCCCTCCCCCCCTCCCTCCCCCCCCCCTCCCCCCTCCCCCCCCCCTCCCCCCCTCTCCCCCCCTCTCCCCCCCCCTCCCCCTCTCCCCCCCCTCCCCCCCCCCTCCCCCCCCCCTCCCCCTCCCCCCCCCCTCCCCCCCTCCCCCCCTCCCCCCCCTCCCCCCCCCCTCCCCCCTCCCCTCCCCCCCCTCCCCCCCCTCCCCTCCTCTCCCCCCCCTCCCCCCCTCCCCCCCCCCTCCCCCCCTCCCCTCTCCCCCTCCCCCCCCCCTCTCTCCCCCCTCCCCCTCCCCCCCCCCTCCCCCCCTCTCCCCCCCTCCCCCCCCTCTCTCTCCCCCCCTCCCCTCTCCCCCCCCTCCCCCCTCCCCCCTCCCCCTCCCCCCCCTCCCCCCCCTCCCCCCCCCTCCCCCCCCCCTCCCCCCCCCCTCTCCCCCCCCCCTCCCCCTCCCCCCTCTCCCTCCCCCCCCCCTCCCCCCCTCTCCCCCCTCCCCCTCCCCTCCCCCCCTCCCCTCCCCCTCTCCCTCCCCCTCCTCCCCTCCCCCTCCCCCCTCCCCCCCTCTCCCCTCCCCCCCCTCCCCCCTCCCCCTCCCCCCTCCCTCCCCCCCCTCCTCTCCCCTCCCTCCCCCCTCCCCCCCTCCCCCTCTCCCCCTCCCTCCCCCCCCCCTCCTCCCCCTCCCCCCCCTCCCCCCCTCCCCCCCCCCTCCCCCCCCCCTCCCCCCCCTCCCCCCTCCCCCCTCCCCCCCCCCTCCCCCTCCCCCCCCTCCCCCCCTCCCCCTCCCCCCCCTCTCCCCCCCCTCCCCCCCCCCTCCCCCCCCCCTCCCTCCCCCCCCTCCCCCCCCCCTCCCCCCCCCCTCCCCCTCCCCCCCTCCTCCCCTCCCCCCCCTCCTCCCCCCCCCCTCCCCCCCTCCCCCCCCTCCCCCCCCTCCCCCCCCTCCCCTCCCCCCCCCTCCCCCTCCCCCTCCCCCCCTCCCCCCTCCCCCTCCCCCCCCTCCCCCTCCCCTCCCTCTCCCCCCCCTCCCCCTCCCCCCTCCCCCCTCCCCCCCCTCCCCTCCCCCTCCCCCCCTCCCCCCCCTCCCCCCCCTCCCCCTCTCCCCCCCCTCCCCCCCCCTCCCCCCCCCCTCCCCCCCCCCTCCCCTCCCCCCCTCCCCCTCTCCCCCCCCTCCCCCCCCCCTCCCCCCTCCCCCTCCCCCCTCTCCCCCCTCCTCCCCCCCCCCTCCCCCCCCTCCCCCCCCCCTCCCCCTCCCCCCCCCTCCCCCTCCCCCCCCTCCCCCCCCCCTCTCCCCCCCCTCCCCCCTCCCCCCTCTCTCTCCCCCTCCTCTCCTCCCCTCCCCCCCCTCCCCCCCTCCCTCTCCCCTCCCCTCCCCCCCCTCCCCCCCTCCCCCCCTCCCCTCCCCCCCCCCTCCTCCCCCCCCTCCCCCCCCTCCCCCTCCCTCCCCCCCCTCCCCCCCTCCCCCTCCCTCCCCCCCCTCCCCCCCTCCCCCCCCCCTCCCCCCCCTCCCCCCCCCCTCCCCCCTCCCCCCCCCTCCCCCTCCCCCCCTCCCCCCTCCCCCCCTCCCCCTCCCTCCCCCCTCCCCCCCCTCCCTCCCCCCCCCCTCCCCCCCTCCCCCCCCCCTCCCCCCCCTCCTCCCCCTCCCCCCCCCCTCCTCCCCCCCTCTCCCTCCCCCCCTCCCCCCCCCCTCCCCTCCTCCCCCCCCTCCCCCCTCCCCCCCCTCCCCTCCCCCTCCTCCTCCCCCCCCTCCCCCCCCTCCCCCCCTCCCCCTCCCCCCCTCCCCCCCTCTCCCTCCCCCTCCCCCCCTCCCCCCCCCCTCCCCCCCCTCCCCTCCCCCCTCCCCCCCTCTCCCCCCTCCCCCTCCTCCCCCCCTCTCCCCCCCCCCTCCTCCCCTCTCCCCCCCTCCCCCTCTCCCTCCCCCTCTCCCCCCTCCCTCCCCCCTCCCCTCTCCCCCCTCCCCCCCCCCTCCCCCCTCTCCCCTCCCCCCCCTCCCCCTCCCCCTCCCCCCCCCCTCTCCCCCCTCCCCCCCTCCCTCCCCCCCCCTCCCCCCCTCCCCCCCCTCCCCCTCCCCCCTCCCCCCTCCCCTCCCCCTCTCCCCCTCCCCCTCCCCCCCCCCTCCTCCCCTCCCCCCCCTCCCCCCCTCCCCCCCCTCCCCTCCCCCCCTCCCTCCCCCTCCCCTCCCCCCCCTCCCCCCCCTCTCCCCCCCCTCCCCCCCCCCTCCCCCCCTCCCCCCCCCCTCCCCCCCCTCCCTCCCCCCCCTCCCTCCCCCCCCCCTCCCCTCCCCCCTCCCCTCCCCTCCCCCCCCCCTCTCCTCCCCCTCCCCCCCTCCCCCCTCCCCCCCTCCCTCCCTCCCCCCCCTCCCCTCCCTCCCCCCCCTCCCCCCCTCCTCCCCCCCCTCTCCCCCTCCCCTCCCCCCCTCCCCTCCCCTCCCTCCCCTCCCCCCTCTCCCCCCTCCCCCTCCCCCCCCTCCCCCCCTCCCCTCCCCCCCCTCCCTCCCCCCCTCCCCCCCCTCCCTCCCCCCCCTCCCCCCCTCCCCTCCCCCCCCTCCCCCCCCTCCCCCCCCTCCCCCCCCTCCCCCCTCCCCCCCTCCTCCCCCCCTCCCCCCCTCCCTCCCCCCCCCCTCCCCCCCCTCCCCTCCTCCCCCTCCCCCTCCCCCCTCCCCCCCCTCCCCCCCTCTCCCCCCCCCCTCCTCCCCCCCTCCTCCCCCCTCCCCCTCCCCCCTCCCCCCTCCCCCCCCTCCCCCCCCCTCCCCCCCCCCTCCCCCCTCCCTCCCCCCCTCCTCCCCCCCCTCCCCCCCCCCTCCCTCCCCCCCTCCCCTCCCCCTCCCCCCTCCTCCCCCCCCCTCCCCCTCCCCCCCTCCCTCCCCCCCCTCCCCCTCCCTCCCCTCCTCCCCCCCCTCCCCCCCTCCCCCCCCTCCCCCTCCCCCCCCCCTCCCCCCCTCCCTCTCCCCCCCTCCCCCCCCTCCCCCCCCCTCCCCCCCCTCCCCCCCCTCCTCCCCCCCTCCCCCCCCTCCCCTCTCCCCCTCCCCTCCCCCCCCTCTCCCCCTCCCCTCCCTCCCCCTCTCCCCCTCTCCCCCTCCCCCCCCCCTCCTCCCCCCCCTCCCCCCCCCTCCCCCCTCCCCCCCCCCTCCCCTCCCCCCTCCCCCTCCCCCCCCCCTCCCCCCCCTCTCCCCCCTCCCCCTCCCCCCTCTCCCCCCCCCCTCCCCCCTCCCCCCTCCCCCCCCCCTCCCCCCCCCCCCTCCCCCCCTCCCTCCCCCCCTCCCCTCCCCCCCCCCTCCCCCCTCCCCCCCCTCCCTCCCCCTCCCCCCCCTCCCCCCCCTCTCCCCTCCCCCCTCCCCCCCCCCTCCCCCCTCCCCCCCTCCCTCCCCCCCCTCCCCTCCCCCCCTCCCCCCCCTCCTCCCCCCCCTCTCCCTCTCCCCCCCCTCCCCCCCCCCTCCCCCCCCCCTCCCCTCCCCCCCCCCTCTCTCTCCCCTCCCCCCCCCTCCCCTCCCCCCCCCCTCCCCCCCTCCCCCCCCCTCCCCCTCCCCCCCCCCTCTCCCCCCCCTCCCCCCCTCCCCCCCTCCCCTCCCCCTCCCCCCCTCCCCCCCTCCCCCCCCCTCCCTCCCCCCCTCTCCCCCCCCTCCTCCCCTCCCCCCCCTCCCCCCCTCCCCCTCCCCCCCCTCCCCCCCTCCCCCTCCCCCCCCTCCCCTCCCCCCCTCCCCCCCTCCCCCCCTCCCCCCCCCCTCCTCCCCCCCCTCCCCCCCCTCTCCCCCCCTCCCCCTCCCCCCCTCCCTCCCCCCCTCCCCCTCCCCCTCCCCCCCTCCCTCCCCCTCCCCCCCCTCCCCCCCCCCTCCCCCCTCCCCCCCCTCCCCCCTCCCCCCCTCCCCCTCCCCTCCCCCCCTCCCCCTCCCCCCCCCCTCCCCCCCCTCCCCCCCCTCCCCCTCCCCCTCCCCCCCCCCTCCCCCTCCCCTCCTCCCCCCCCCCTCCCCCTCCCCCCCCTCCCTCCCCTCCCCCTCCCCCCCCTCCCCCTCCCTCCCCCCCCTCCCCCCCCTCCCCCTCCCCCCTCCCCTCCCCCCCTCTCCTCCCCTCCCCCCCTCCCCCCCCCCTCTCCCCCTCCCCCCCTCCCTCCCCCCCCTCCCCTCCCCCTCCCTCCCCCCTCTCCCTCCCCCTCCCCCCCTCCCCCCCCCCTCCCTCCCCTCCCCCCTCCCCTCCCCTCCCCCCCCCCTCCCCCCCCTCCCCCCCCCCTCCCCCCCCTCCCCCTCCCCCCTCCCCTCCCCCCCTCCCCCTCCCCCCCCTCCCCTCCCCCCCCTCCCCCCTCCCCCCTCCCCCTCCCTCCCCCCCCCCTCCCCCTCCCCCCCTCCTCCCCCCCTCCCCCCCCTCCCCCCCCCCTCCCCCCCCTCCCCCCCCCTCCCCCCCCTCCCCCCCTCCCCTCCCTCCCCCCCTCCCTCCCCTCCCCCCCCCTCCCCTCCCCCCCTCCCCCCCCTCCCTCCCCTCCCCACCCCCTCTCCCTCCCCCCCCTCCCCTCCCTCCCCTCCCCCCCCTCCCCTCCCCCCCCCCTCCCCCCCTCCCCCCCCCCTCCCTCCCCCCCCTCCCTCCCCCCTCCCCCCCCTCCCTCCCCCCCCTCCCCCCCTCCCTCCCCCCCTCCCCTCCCTCCCCCCCCTCCCCCCCCCCTCCCCCCCCTCCCCCCCTCCCCTCCCTCCCTCCCCCTCCCCCCTCCCCCTCCCCCCCTCCCCTCCCCCCCCTCCCCCCCCCCTCCCCTCTCCCCTCCCCCTCCCCCCCTCCCCTCCCCCCCCCCTCCCCTCTCCCTCCCCCCTCCCCCCCCCCTCCCCTCTCCCCCCCCTCTCCCCTCCCCCCCCTCCCTCCCCCCTCCCCCCCCCCTCCCCTCTCCTCCCCCCTCCCCCCTCCCCTCCCCTCCCCTCCCCTCCCCCTCCCCCCTCTCCCCCCTCCCCCCCTCCCCCCCTCCCCCTCCCCCCCCTCCCCTCCTCCCCCCCCCCTCCCCCCTCCCCCCCTCCCCCCCCCCTCCCCCCCCCCTCCCCCCCCTCTCCCCCCCCCCTCCCCCCCTCCCTCCTCCCCCCCTCCTCCCCTCCTCCCCCCCCTCCCCCCCCCCTCCCCTCCCTCCCCCCCCCTCCCCTCCCTCCCCCTCCCCCCTCCCCTCCCCCCCTCCCCCCTCCCCCCCTCCCCTCCCCCTCCCCCCCCCCTCCCCCCCTCCCCTCCCCCCCCTCCCCTCCCCCCCTCCCCCCTCCCCCCCTCCCCCCCCTCCCTCCCCCCCCCCTCCCTCCCCCTCCCCCCCCTCCCCCTCCCTCCCCCTCCTCCCCCTCCCCCCCTCCTCCCCCCCCTCCCCCTCCCCCCCCTCCTCCCCCCCCCCTCCCCCCCCTCCCTCCCCCCCCCCTCCCCCCCCTCCTCCCCCCCCCTCCCTCCCCCTCCCCCCCCTCCCCTCCCCCCCCTCCCCTCCCCTCCCCCTCCCCCTCCCCTCCCTCCCCCCCCCCTCCCCCCCTCCCCCCCTCTCCCCCTCTCCCCCCCTCCCCCCCCCCTCCCCTCCCTCCCCCCCCCTCCCCCTCCTCCCCCCCCCTCCTCCCCTCCCCCCTCCCCCCCCCTCCCCCTCCCCCCCCCCTCCCCCCTCCCTCCCCCCCTCCCCCCCTCCCTCCCCTCCCCTCCCCCTCCCCCCCCTCCCCTCCCCTCCCCCTCCCCCCCTCCCCCCCTCCCTCCCCCCCTCCCCCCCCTCCCCCTCTCCCCCCCCTCCCCCTCCCCCCTCCCCCCTCCCCCCCCCCTCCCCTCCCCCCCCTCCCCTCCCCCCCCCCTCCCCCTCCCCCCCCCCTCCCCCTCCCCCCCCCCTCCCCCCCCCCTCCCCTCCCCCCTCCCCTCCCCCCCCTCCCCCCCCCTCCCCCCCCTCCCTCCCCCCCCCCTCCCCCCCCCTCCCCTCCCCCCCTCCCCCCCCTCCCCCCCCCCTCCCCCCCCCCTCCTCCCCTCCCCCCCCCTCCCCCCCTCCCCCTCCCCCCCCCCTCCCCCCCCTCCTCCCCCCTCCCTCCCCCCTCCCCCTCCTCCCCCCCCCCTCCCTCCCCCCCCTCCCCCCCCTCCCCCTCCCCCCCCTCCCCCCCCTCCCCCCCCTCCCCTCCCCCTCCCCCTCCCTCCCCCCCCCTCCCCCTCCCCTCCCCCCCTCCCCCCCCTCCCCCCCCTCCCCCTCCCCCCCTCCCCCTCCCCCCCCTCCCCCTCCCCTCCCCCCCTCCTCCCCCCTCCCCCCCCCCTCCCCCCCCTCCCCCCCCTCCCCCCCCTCCCTCCCCCTCCCCCCCCTCCCCCTCCTCCCCCCCCTCCCCCCCTCCCCCCTCCCTCCCCCTCTCCCCTCTCCCCCCCCCTCCCCCCCCCCTCCCCCCACCCCCCCCTCCTCCCCTCCTCCCCCCCCCTCCCCCCCTCCCCCCCCTCCCCCCTCCCCCCTCCCCCCCCCCTCCCCCCCCTCCCCCTCCCTCCCCTCCCCCCCTCTCCCCTCCCCCCCTCCCCTCCCCCCCCCCTCCCCTCCCCCTCCTCCCCCCCTCCCTCCTCCCCCCCCTCCCCTCCCTCCCTCCCCCCCCCTCCCCCTCCCCCCCCCCTCCCCCTCCTCCCCCCCCTCCCTCCCCCTCCTCCCCCCCCTCCCCCCTCTCCCCCCCTCCCCCCCCCCTCCCCTCCCCCCTCCTCCCTCCCCCCCCTCCCCCCTCCCCCTCCCTCCCTCCCCTCCCCCCCCTCCCCCCCCCTCCCTCCTCCCCCTCCCCCCCCTCCCCCTCCCCCCCTCCCCCCCCTCCCCTCTCCCCCCCCTCCCCCCCCCCTCCCCCTCCCTCCCCCCTCCCCCTCCCCTCCCCCCCTCCCCCCTCCCCCTCCCCTCCCCCCCCCCTCCCCCCCCTCCCCCTCCCCCCCCCCTCCCTCCTCCCCCCCCCCTCCCCCCCCTCCCCCCCCCTCCCCCCTCCCCCCCCCCTCCCCTCCCCCCCCTCCCCTCCCCCCCCCCTCCCTCCCCCCCCTCCCCCCCCCCTCCCTCCCCCTCCCTCCCCCCCCTCCCCCCCCTCCCCCTCCCCTCCACCCCCTCCCTCCCCCTCCCTCTCCCCCCTCCCCCTCCCCTCTCCTCCCCCCCCCTCCCCCTCCCCCCCCTCCCCCTCCTCCCCCCCCTCCCCCCCCTCCCCCCTCCCTCCCCCCCCTCCCCCCCCTCCCCCTCCCTCCCCCCCCCCTCCCTCTCCCCTCCCCCCCTCCCCCCCCTCCCCTCCCCCCCTCCCCTCCCTCCCCCCTCTCCTCCCCCCCCTCCCCTCCCCCTCCCCCTCCCCCCCCCCTCCCTCCCCCCCCTCCCCCTCCCCCCTCCCCCCTCCCCCCCCCCTCCTCCCCCTCCCCCTCCCCCCCTCCCCCCCCTCCCCTCCCCCTCCCCCCCTCCCCCCCTCCCCCCTCCCCCTCCCTCCCCTCCCCCCCTCCTCCCCCCCCTCCCCCTCCCTCCCCTCCCCCCTCCCTCCCCCTCCTCCCCCCCCCCCCTCCCCTCTCCCCCCCTCTCCCCCCCTCCCCCCCCTCCCTCCCCTCCCTCCCCCCTCCCCCCCCCTCCCCTCCCCCCCCTCCCCTCTCCCCCCCTCCCCCCTCCCCCCCCTCCCCCCCCTCCTCCCCTCCCCCCTCTCCCCCTCCCTCCCCCCTCCCCCCCTCTCCCCCCCTCCCCCCCTCCTCTCCCCCCTCCCTCTCCCCTCCCTCCCCCCCCTCCTCCCCCCTCCCCCCTCCTCCCCCCTCCCTCCCCTCCCTCCCTCCCCCCTCCCCCCCTCCCCCCTCCCCCTCCCTCCCCCCCCCCTCCCCTCCCCCCTCCCCCTCCCCCCCCCCTCCCTCCCCTCCCCCTCCCCCCCCCCTCCTCCCCCCCTCCCCCTCCTCCCTCCCCTCCCCCTCCCCCCCCCCTCCCCCCTCCCCCCCCTCCCCCCCTCCCCCCTCCCCCCCTCCTCCCTCCCCCTCCCCTCCCCTCCCCCCTCCCCCCCTCCCCCCCTCCCCTCCCCCCCCTCCCCCCCCTCCCCCTCCCCCTCCCCCCCTCCCCCCCCCTCCCTCCCCCTCCCCCCTCCCCCCCCTCCCCTCCCCCCCCTCCCCCCCTCCCCTCCCCCTCCCCCCCTCCCCTCCCCCTCCTCCCCTCCCCCCCCTCCCCCCCCCTCCCCCCTCCCCTCCCCCCCCTCCCCCCCTCTCCCCCTCCCTCCCCCCCCTCCCTCCCTCTCCCCCTCCCCCTCCCCCCCTCCCCCCCCCCTCCCCCCCCTCCCCCTCCCCCCCCCCTCCCCCTCCCCCCCCTCCCCTCCTCCCCCCTCCCCTCCTCCCCCCCCTCCCCCTCCCTCCCCCCTCCCCCCCCCCTCCCCCCCCTCCCCCTCCCCCCTCCCCCCTCCCCCCCTCCCCTCCCCCCCCTCCCCCTCCCCCCCTCCTCCCCATCCCCCCCTCCCCCCCCTCCCCCCCCTCCCCCCCTCCCCCCCTCCCCCTCCCCCTCCCTCCCCCCCTCCCCCTCCCCCCCCCCTCCCCCCCTCCCCCCTCCCCCCTCCCCCTCCCCTCCCCCCCCTCCCCTCCTCCCCCCCTCCCCCTCCCCCCCCCCTCCCCTCCCCCCCTCCCCTCCCCCCCCTCCCCTCCCTCCCCCCCTCCCCCCCCTCCCCTCCCCTCCCCCCCCTCCCTCCCCCCCCTCCCCCCTCCCCCTCCCCCCCTCCCCCTCCCCCCTCCCTCCTCCCCCCCCCCTCCCCCCCTCCCTCCCCCTCCCCCCCCCTCCCTCCCCCCCCTCCCCCTCCCCCCCCTCCCCTCCCCCTCTCCTCCCCCTCCTCCCTCCCCCCCTCCCCCCCCTCCCCCCCTCCCCTCCCCCTCCCCCCTCCTCCCTCCCCCTCCCCTCCCCCCCCCCTCCCTCCCTCCCCCCCCCTCCCCTCCCCCCCTCCCCCTCCCCCCCCCCTCCTCCCCCCCTCCCCCCCCCTCCCTCCCCCCCTCTCCCCTCCCCCCTCCCCCCCCTCTCCCCCCCCTCCTCCCCCCCTCCCCTCCCCCCCCTCCCCTCCCCCCCCCCTCCCCTCCCCTCCCCCTCCTCCCCTCCCCCCCCTCCCTCCCCCCCTCTCCCCTCCCCCCCCTCCCCCCCCTCCCCCTCCTCCCCCCCTCTCCCTCCCCCTCCCCCCCCTCCCCCTCCCCCCTCCCCCCTCCCCCTCCCCTCCCCCCCTCCTCTCCCCCCCTCCCCTCCCCCCCCTCCCCCCCCCCTCCCCTCCCCCCTCCCCCCCTCCCTCCCCCTCTCCCCCCCCTCCCCCCCCCCTCCCTCCCCCCCCCCTCCCCTCCCCCTCCCCTCCCTCCCCCTCCCCCC